>QMIH01000377.1:49304-64319 GCA_003987875.1 Clarias batrachus | reverse complement strand
TAGTCTGTGATCTGAAAAAGTGAAAAAGCAATGTTAAAATCTTCCAGATGGAGATGTAAGACGCAGGTGTATTCAGGATCTGTTGTTACATCCTTCTCTGATTAGCGTTTTCTTCCCCCCCCTCAGAACGAAACGTGAGGACGTACAACCCGATGTGATAAAAACAGTGTTAAAATGCAAGGCATGCCCCATGTCTCGGTACTCGGTTAGCCTGCAGTTGCTGTGTTGCTACTCGTGCCTCGCAGCTCAGCAGATGATCAAACACAAATGGCTGGAGCTGTCTGAGAGACGCAGCAACACATGTTTGGAGGGACTGACTGAAACTAATAAGCGAGAGGTCAGCCTGTGTGCCAAACCCTGCATCTCAGTCCTGTACCGCTCCATCGCTTTGATTATGGTGCTCATCTAATATAAAAGAGGAGCTGTCTTTGGGCTAAACATAAAATATTTGATAATTCATGAAATATTTGGGTTCTCAATTAATCATCCTTTCAGCGCACAGAGTCAAGCAGGATGGTTTTACTTGATGCTGGATTGCTTCCAGTGGAAAATGATTAATCAAAATGAAGTCAAGAGTGGCACGTCAAAGTGTCAGCTTTGCCGCCGAATGAAGGACACTGTGGGTGCAATTTGTCTGTGCATATGCCACCGGGTGGCAGCTGGATCGCCTTTGATATGAGCGATGGCGCGTCTCAAAGAGAAATCGCGTATTTCATTCTAGCTCCTTGCAAAATTCCGTCCAGAGGGATTGCATCAGGCGGAATGGCACAATACCCGACGGACATTTTGACGTATGTTTTAGATGCAGAGGTCTCAGGGTATCATCTGCGTATCATCATGAGGCTTGAATGAAAGAGCCGCCATGGCTGTAAAAAGTCCCTACAGCACTCTGGCACATCGAGATCCCTGCTGACTGTCGGCTTTTTATCGCTACAGCTTGAGCAGTTAAAAAGGCTTGTAAGTTAGTCATGCGGCACTTCAGTTCACCGGTACTGACTACACTACACGGGTTTTGCTCTGACATCCTGTATTGACTATTTCACACTCACACAATAGGCGCTTTCTCCTTTGCCTCCAACAACATTGTTGCGTTTTTTTTTTTTTATTATAGATATTCTGTTGCTTGTGCAAAAAGGTCTAGTGAATGCCAGTTGTTCTGTATGGCTGCTTTGATAACACCTTCTGTGTGTAGGGTGGAAGAATAAAAAGCTAAAGTAAAGAAGCATTAAWTTCCATGAGATGTGTTTTTAAATTAAGTTCTGTAAAAAAAAAATGGCAGTGAGATGGGTTATAAAAAGAGTAGATGAAAAATAGAGACAGATGGAGTAAGAAACATTGTGCTTTGCTTGGTAATTAAAAAAGGCTGGGCTGTCTTTTACAGGAAAGCCTTCATCTGACACGCCTCACTAGGCTAAAATGGCAGCTGTTCTCCCTGTCCTAACCTTGAAGGTATTGATGAAGATGTTTTCATTGTTTTAATCCCTTCACCATCAACTCAGTCCTAAAGTATTTTAATGCTGGTTTGTTAGTGATGGTTGTAGAAACAATTGTAATATATCATTTTCATATGTACTGTAAGATATACATTACATGGCTCTTGTCTTTTCAACTTAGCTATAACCTCTGTTTATGTCATTTAATACGGTGGTACCTCGACATATGAATTTAATCCGTTCTTAAGGCGAAAATTCATATTCCAAATGTATAACACATTTTCTCATAGGAAATAATGTAATTGCAGATAAACCGAAAAATATTACCAATATTACCAGTTTTCCACACCATAATCATTTTTTCACATTTTTTTGTTTCCCTTCCGAATTTTAAATCACATATTATACTATTTTAGTCTCAGTATATAAGGAATGTACAGTACAGACCAAAAGTTTGGACACACCTTCTTGTTCAAAGAGTTTGAATTTGTATTATGGCAAGAAAAAAGCAGCTAAGTGAAGAAAAACGAGCGACCATCATTACTTTAAGAAATGAAGGTCAGTCAGTCCGAAAAATTGGGAAAACTTTGAAAGTGTCCCCAAGTGCAGTCACAAAAACCATCAAGCGCTACAAAGAAACTGGCTCACATGCGGACCGGCCCAGGAAAGGAAGACCAAGAGTCACCTCTGCTGCGGAGGATAAGTTCATCCGAGTCACCAGCCTCAGAAATCGGCGGTTAACAGCAGCTCAGATCAGAGAGCAGGTCAATGCCACACAGAGTTCTAGCAGCAGACACATCTCTAGAACAACTGTTAAGAGGAGACTGTGTGAATCAGGCCTTCATGCTAGAATATCTGCTAGGAAACCACTGCTAAGGACAGGCAACAAGCAGAAGAGACGCGTTTGGGCTAAAGAACACAATAAAGAAAACTCTTTGAATGAGAAGGGGTGTCCAAATTTTTGGTTTGTACTGTATATGTTTGGAGTATTATGTAAAAAGATATTTTTTGCTAACGTTTTAGATGACTCACTCACTCATCATCTATACATTACATCTCTATCTTGTGTACTGGGTCACAGAGGTCTGGAGCCTATCCCCCAGAGATTTAAGGCATGAGGTGGGGTACAACCTGGACGKGGTGCTAATCCATCACAGGGCACACACACATACATCTGCTAATTCACACACCACAGGAAATTGGGGACTGTGGGAGGAAACCGGAGTACCTGGAGTAAACCTAGTGGAGAAGGTGCAAACTCCATGCACAAGGTGGGAAGCGAACCCRGACCCTGGTGGTGCAAGGCGACAGTGCTAACCACTAAGCCATCGTACCACCAATTTTAGATCACACTRATCACCAAGTAAAATCAAAGCTTATGTTCTCAGATTTTGCTCAAGATCCACGGACCAGGATGATGTGCTTACTGAAGATGAATGAGTGAACATTATTAAATGCTACCAGTCTATGTCTGAAGATGGCTTGCGGCCGATTTTCCGGCACCGATTTTTCCCCAGTGGTGTTTTTCTGTCCTCCAAAGAGTGACGTAAAGCGAGGAACATCGGCACATAATCAGGGCATTGATGGTAGAGAGCCCATTTGAACCCTTCACCACGGCTCTGAGGGTTATTCAGAACAGAAACACACACACTTAGAGCTTTCCCTCAATCTTTTTAGTGTCCGAGCCAGAACGAGACCAATGGAGCATTTGTACTTTTCACACAATGACAGATTGCCTTATTAGGGGGTAATATGGGGGGAAGCTCATTTAGAGCTGTTTATTAGTATAGACCATATGTCCTCCTGTATGTTAGTACTCATTTTTTGAGATGGATGAGATTCAGAGGCGTTTAATAGCCTTGTATATTAATATTCATAAATACTTCCTCATTTGTGTGTGACAGGAGGGTGAACGTTAATCAAAACGTCAAAGAGCCTGAGAGCTCACACATCATGCCAAGCTACGTCCGGCTGGTTAATGTGGTTTTTTGTGTTCATTTAGGAGAATACTGAAATAGAATTGCTTTTTATTACTTTGAAATTATTCTTGTAAAGCAACTCTTGGCGGTGTTTAAAATGTGAACCAGGCCGTCCGATGCGCTGAGAAAAACTTTTTACCTTKATGGTATCCAAGCTCTAGTGAAACGCTGGCATAAGTGCATTGTGTAGCAGGGGATTCTATAGAGAAATAAAAGGAGTTTTATGATAATGGAAGATTTTTATTTTTTTTTTTGTCTTTTCAGTGGCTGATACCGATTAGTTGTGCACGCTGTGACCAAGGGCATGAACTAACAAGGAACAGTTTTCCCAGTATGCACAAAAAACATCAGACATGCAGACGAGCCTTTGAGACGGTGTTAGCCGCGTTCTAGCTGAGGTGGTGCCCATGGCTTTGGTCATGAATGGAGATCTGTGGAGGGAAGGAGTGAGTAGAACCCATGGCTGTCTGGATTTAATTAGCTCACCAGTGTAGCCTTAAACTGCACAAATATTCTCAGCTGATTGGCTTCCTCTTTAGCCCTAGTGCCCCTGTCAAAATGCTCCTATACACCAGTGGCGAGTAGCTAATGAGGCTTGGGCTTGGTTAAGTGGGTCAGGCCTTTGGTGCGACCACCGGGGTCACCCACCTGCTCATACAGTAGCTCCTCAGAGAAAAATATGCAATATGTGAATGTGTGCACACAAAAAGCCTGGAAGAAAAATGCCTTGTCCAAATTATGGAGGATTCTATACGGAAAATGGAAAAAGGCAGTAAGGGAGGAGAGATAAAGACAGGAAATGACCAAGAGAGATGGAATTGAACAGAGAAAAGAGGAGACAGAGACCGACAGAGTGAACCCAGTACCCCTCATGCCCCATGACTCAGTAAAGACTTGTTCAACACACACATAGTGCACGTGGTTAATGAATGGCTGTATTTGTCAGGCAGTGATTCCCCGAAAAAAAAAAAATCCCCAGCCCTCTTCTCATGGGGTCATGAATGCTGCAACAGGAAGGACAAAGCGATTTTGTGTGCGAGGGGATGAAATCACACAAAAGGCACACCAGCTCTAGACCAAATTTAGTACTGAATTGAAATTGCCCATTTATGGACATTATGGAGGTCAGGACAAGCCGAATGAACAGCTTGTAATAGCCATTAGTCTTGGTTGCGCCGGTCCGTAAATTTCATCTGTGTATTTAAAACTATGAAGACATTTTTATAATAATGAATATCATAATGGAAAAGGAAGAAAAGTGTCTAGTTAGAAATGTCCCGACTGTGGGACGAATATAGATATATCTTATCTTATCTCATCTCATCTTACCTTAGAGACTCCGATAATATGCAAATCTTCAAATTAGCGCTCCCATCACTTTTCCTTGTAAATCAGGATTGTATGTCATGAATTTCCATATCGGAACATGATTGGCTCTCATATTTTATGATGCAGTAGCACTCGGTCCACTCCAATGATATGATCAGCATAAAAGACCGTGGCACGTCAGTGATGGGGATCTGGCCGAAGAATATATTTCCAGGAAGATGTTAATGAAAAAAATTTGACTGGTTAAATAAATGAATGAAATAAATTCATCCTTTAAAACAAAATTACGCTTTTAGTGTCTTGACTTGTTTGCTTTGATTGGATAATCATTGATTTCTAATCGTTGCCTGAAAGTTCATCTACTGTATGTCACATACATGTTCGAAAAGAACATACATTCTCAGTTGTTATTCATACTGTAGATGTGAAGCTTGAAAACAGATTCCTAAAATGAAAGATTTGCAATTCATAGCAAGCATATCAAAATGATCGCTTTTAATTGCTAAATAGCTCATAGCGTATACGTCCCTATAAGGGCAAATTTCCAGAGCAAACTTATTTACGTCGTTAATAGTTTTTCTAAACAATAACCTCACAACAGAACATTTCCCAAGCGTCACAGGATTTCTCTGAGCAGAAATGTGCCATTTGTTGTTTTCACCCCAGGTGAATTGTATCAACTTTTCTCATTTGACAGGAAAACCTCTGAACTATCACAATGCAGCTTATTGGAACGTCATTTATAAAACATGACGTTCCAATAAGCTGTTTGTTCCATGTAATGCAGTAAATTTTTTCGATGAAAAGGACAAAAATGACAAATGACATTTTTTTATGTTACTATCCGGCTAAAACAGAGGGATGCTATATTTAATCGGATTTTACCCTGCATGTTGAGTGTGTCTGGGTGCAGTATCGTTAGTGCTATGTGTTGTAGTCGAGGCGGTGAAAAAAGCTGTGAAAAGAATCAGAGAGATCGGGAAGAAGACAGAGAGGGCAGGGTGAGGTGAGGGTGTCGAGGCAGATGGAAATAAAACGGCGTGATGTGGAATCTGTTTTTGTAGCATGCATTTTTAGAGCTGGTCTTTATTTTCGCTTGTCTTTGATATGCGTGTATGATGCATTTTCTTCCTTTCTGAAATTATCACTTTTTCTTATCGTTTATTTGCCTTGTTCCTATTGTGTAACAATCTTAAGAGTGGACGTTTGCTAGATAATTAAAGTCACTTATATAAAATTCTGACTCTGGTTTCTTGATGGACTCCCGAGTCTTGAGTAAATGTGTTTTGGCATAAACTCATTAAAAAGCACTTGTCTGCATTATAAATGTGTTTGGCTTGTCGTGTCTCAATATTAACTCCTCAAACGTGTCAGGTTTTGAGCTGGTTAGGATTTGTTTGTCTGGCGCTAAGTGAACTCTATAATCGACTTACGAGACTGTCATATGTGTGTGCTTTTAGACATCCATGTGTCATTTATGTGAATTGAGCCAAGGTGATGAGGAACGGTGCGGAATATCAACATCTACTTGACATCTAAATGCTTAAATTATTACTGTATCAGACAATTTAATTTATTACGTTTATTAATATAACATAATAAATCGTATCACAAGGGAATATTTGTTATAAGTACGATTTTAATATGTGAGCAACTGTTTGTTCTGATATTCTGCAGCCAACATAAAAAGACAACCACACGGTGTACTCGATGTTCGTCCTGAGAACACTGTTGCTAGGCAACTGGGATGTATGTGCACTGAGCACTTGTCATTGTAATTAAGGCTAAGTATTTTGCTAGCACATAGTCATTATATCTTATTTGCGTCATGTCTACATTGTGTATTTTGTGTCAAGAGAATGTGCTGGCGACGTAAAAGGCGGACTGACAATAGAAGTAGCTAGAAATATCAGTAATATTGTTTAGCTAGATGGAAATACTCCATGTAACTGGAATTGCACTGTAATTACGCTTGGTATTGAGTGCTAACTATCGTGATAAGTACCTCACGATAAAGCTCAAATAGTAGCCATATAGTATTTAAAGTGATTTATTTAGCAGCAGCTAAACCATATACAGTATCTGCTAACGTAGGCTAAGTTAGCTAAATTATAATAAGTAACAGCATAGCAATATRATTCATTGTATGATTGTGTCTGATACAAAGCTCTCAATTCGATACATCACTGTATCACAATAATACAGTTGTCAACTCGTAAAATATGGATTAGATTATTATGAGGTTTAAATATTTTTTTTTAGCGTGTACTCAGTCCATTTGAAAAACAACAATCTTCTCATAAGCCAGCTGTTTTAACCRGACAAAATGCTAATATGCTAGCACACTAGCGCCTACGTTCAGAAAGAATTCTATGTTAGTTCTGATCCACCAGTTTGATTTCATGCACACTCACAAGTGTTTTTATGAATGTACAGCACCATCTGTTGAATATTGGAATGAACTGAAATTTTTACCTGTTACCTTGAAGTGTGTGGAATGGAGTTTATTAAGTAAAGTTTATCGCGCTTATTAAGTAAATATCAATTGCAACTCATAAGCTTGTGTTAAAAGCTAAGGTTKATTTTTGTTTTTCATAAATTATTTTTTCATATATTTTCATAATAATTAGGGTTTTCTATAAAAATTTTGGCCTCCGAGTGGCGCAGTGGTAAAAGTGCTTGCCCTATCATCCGGAGATCGCTAGTTCGAATCCCGGGTGGTGCTGTAACCTCTCGCAGCCGGAGGTTGTCATATATATGATACATATGATAGCGCTGTCCTATCGGAATTGGACATGATTAAATTAGGGAGAAAATCCAAAAAAAATTTAAAATTTTGAAATAGCATTTCTTCTCTTCCTGTGGGTGGATTGCTATGAAGCAAAGCCTATATGTTACCTCGAGCTCGGCCAAATATATCTGTGAAAATCCCATTMAAATTTGTTCAGTAGTTTTTACTTGATGGATGCACAAACAAACAGACAAAAATTCCCAAAAAACATCTTGACTGGTTCAATATCTTCAATGTACAACTTTCCATTTACTAGTTTAAGACTGTTACAGCGGACCCCAGCATACACATGTCCTCCCTTACGAATTTCTATCTTAAGAATTGAAATTTTAAAATAAATATTGGTAATATTTTTGGGTGGATGGAATGGATTGTTTGCATTTACAATATTTATTTACGGGAAAATTCATATCGCAATAAGAACTCGCCTCCAGAACAAATGAAATATCCAAGGTTCAGTTGTCCTACAGTAGAGCTAGTGATAGGTGTGAGATCGTGTTTATTAAGTAGATTTCAATCGCACGCTTATAAGCGCGTATTAAAAATTGTACAGCGCCATCTGTTGAATTTTGATATGAACTAATGATTTTTACAAAATCATTTTTTGTTTTTTTAATATGAAGGCRTTTCCCATTTAAATGTCAAAGTAGCATATCTTCTCTTCCCGTGGGCCGACCAGCAGACATAGCAAGCAACAAAATTTTGGCTAAAAATGCCCAAGCTCATCAGATGAAAAGATGAGATAGTATGATAAGAAATAAGATGAAAAGCAAGAGGGGAAGCCGATATTTCGTTTCAACCACGTCCTCATGTAATAACAAAGACAAAGCAGCTGCACGTCAAATGAGACATTACTACCAGTTTTTACTGCATAAGTTGTACAAATTCTTACTGCGTTCACACATTTTTTTTGTGGACGTGCTGGAACTATGGCTTAGTCTGACGTACGGATAATGACAAATCAATGTTGATGACTGAGTGATAATTAAACAAAAGATGCTATCCTTTAAGGACAGGAAAAGTTGGTGAGCATCCACCAGCTTGAGCGTGAAGTCTCTTAGAGACTCATTAATGCTCTATTTCTGTCTCGCAGGATGTGAGGTCATGGCGTGTCAAATAATTTTTAGCATCATTACCAAGATAGACCGCCTCTTGGGGAGACATGAAAGACTCCTTCACTTTGCAGCTACAGATTGAATACGCTTTCTGTCGGAGTGTGACAGGCGTGTAGTAGATGCAGATGAACAGTAAGACGCGTCTGATGCTAATGACAGACGTGCTAATGCACTTGCGCGCCTATTAGAATGACTTGAAGAGGAAATCTGTTAAATGGACTCCAGGAGGATTTAAAGCATGTACATTATGCATTCCTATAGTGACTCTCAAGTATTGTCATATTGCTTTAGAGTCTCTTATAGCATCATGCTAAAAGGTTTGGATGTATGCGCTTGATTTTAAATGTACTCTGATTTTGAAAAGTGTGAGCTTTTTGTACCTCTGTGTGATGTTTTTCATTGAAGTCGATGAAGGATCTTCTAGCATTTTAATTAAATATGAATCTTCTGAAGTAGGTAGACTGGTAGAATTTCCTACTGACTGTCTTCAGCACACTGCACCATGGCACTCTGGGAATTTATCTTTGAGCTGTTGTTTCATACGGACTTCATAGAGACTCACAAGCATCTTCAGTCCACCACTGGGAGCTCAAGCAAATACAGAGTTAAGCCGAGCATTTTGTTTCGATTCAATGCCTTTTTTCAGGCTCAGGTTAGTTTTACCGAGGGATGTATTCGCGATGAAATCACTTAAGATATTCTTTACAGTATGTACAGTATGAAGCAAAATATACAGTACTGAAATGGAAAGACGAACAATATTACCTTGTTGTCATCTGTGAGTTTATTTCCCCGGAAAGAAACGAACATACATTAATTAGTGTATTAACGTGTTGATGTACCACGGTATGTGTAATGTAAGTGTTGGAAGTGTGTGTGCAAACAAAGCCTATATGTTACCTCGAGCTCGGCCAAATATATCTGTGAAAATCCCATTCAAATTTGTTCAGTAGTTTTTACTTGATGGATGCACAAACAAACAGACAAAAATTCCAAAAAAACATCTTGAATGGTTCAATACCTTCAATGTATCGCTGTAAACAGTTCATATCGTTCACGTAGATTCTCAAACATAGGCTGGTGCAGACGATTTGCTCGCGTAATGCAGGCACAGTATGTTACCAGAACGGCAAAATTTCGTAACAATAGACAACGTAACTGTGTTACTTGGTGCTATCTTATTAAATCTCTCTCGGAATCTTCTGCCACCTTTTTCAAACTCGGCCCCCATTCACGAGTTTGCACGAGTTTCAGTTGGCGCATACCATAAGATATATCCTTCTGCGTTATGGTTGGCTATAACAATTCAAACTCATCTATGATTGGTTAAATGGTCTGCTACATAGTAAATGGGGAGCCAATCAGGGCAGTCAGAGATCTAGTGGATGGAAGTAAGGACAAGAGGGAGAGAGTCGTTCTCATTTTTTAAGAGTTTACTTCTATCAGGAATATAAGTAGAATTTCCCTCCAGGAAACTCGTCAAGTGAGGAAATATTAATTAATATTAAGTGGGCAGAAATAATATCCCATCAAGAAAAAAACAGATCACGAGTTTACATGGCTCGTATTTATCTGTTGATCGTTCTATCAAATATTTTCACCGCCTCCCTCATCCCCATTGAAAATTCATTAAATTATCCCCAGATCAGGTCAAAGTGTTCCGACTGAGATGTTAACATGATACATATTTATTCGGACTCGTTCTGATTTTAACAGCACATTAAGGTCCATGCAAATGCACCTACTGAGCATGAGGCAGGAATACTGCCTGGATAGGAAGCCAGAGCATCACATTAACCCACATTAAAGACATTCTTTCACCACTAGGTGCAAATTAGATTAAATCTACAGTACATACTAACATGTTTTTGCTAGGAGGGAGGAAACCGAATACCCCAGAAGACACGTAGTGAAATCTTTCCAGGTCATTTGCAGTTACCATGCAGTTGCATGGGCCTGCACTGTGGTTTAGTGGTTGTTGTACACCACTCTGCTACATGTATAATAATCCAGTAATAATGAAAATCACACTGTCATGTGTCATTCAGTAGAGGACGGGTTACCCTATTTAGTTCTCTCAAGGTTTAGGTTTCCACCTCATGTTGGCGTAGGACATTTTTCCTCGCTACTGTCACCTCTGGCTTGTTCAGTAGAGATCTGAACTAAATATATTAATATTCAGATTTCTGTAAAGCAATTTTTTGTCTTTGTGGTGATGTTTCTTTATTGAAATCACTGAACAAGTAAAGGTACGTTAATCTGAATTTAATTTCGAGCTGTGTCTTGTGCTGTTGTCATGTAAATCAGTTATGGAACCTATTTATAGTGCACAATCTAATATTTTAGTGCACTATCTAAAAAATAATATTGCCTACTAAGCTTTAATACACTGTTTGACACCAAACCTTTTCCTGGTACTTTATAGCCAAAAGGTGAGGAGAATAAGAATAAACCATGGARGTGGTGCACACTCCTGTAAATCTCTGTATGCTTTATTATGTCTCCACTTATTGTGCCGTACCAGGGTTGAATCCCAAATAACATAAAATGGAGAGTAATTCGTTCCAGATGCATGCTTGTACTGTATACCGAAACACTTGTATATCAAAGTGAATTTCCCCAATAAGAAATAATGGAAACTTGAATATTTGTGAATATTTGAATATCTGCAACCCCAAAATATTCATATAAAAATTATTAATTTATACAAAATGTAAAAGGAAAAATAAAATAAGTTAACCTGCATTTTACCTTTGAAAAGAATCTCGACGGAGCAGGGTTTCCGTTAATGCGTGTGTGTTTGTTCTGAAGTATGACTAGAGGATCTTCCTGCTTCTCCCTCCTTCCTCTCTCCTTCCTCCCTCCACTGGTCTGATGCAGTAGCCCCCCATCTCTTCTCAGATAAGAGAGAGAGAGGAACTATTAAAAATTAAAAGTTAAAATTTATTACAAAATTTTGCTCGTCTTGCAACATGCTCACAGACCAAGTTACTCGCAATCCAAGGTTACACTGTAGTTCTTTTGATCAGGGGTTAGCGAGGAATTAGGATTCTGCCTTGTGTTAGAAGCTAGCCGGCTTTGTAGTTTACGTTCCCCTAGTACTAACACAATTGGCTATAGACAGTATATTACTGCGCATTGTGCGGATGCTTGAACTATTTATGTTAAAAGAACAAGTAATGTCCGTCATCATCACCTCACTTCATTCTCTCAGGTATTTTCACTTATGTCTCCCTCGTTATTTCTTGGTGCTTCTTAGCATTACCAGATTCATCAATGCTTTTACACTTATTTCTGGACATCCTGGGCTTGTACTGCACTTGCAGAGGMTGCATGGTGCGACAATGTAAGCCGGACATGTGATCTAACTTCCGTGATTAACTTCCGTGAATAACGTCCGTGAATAACTTTCGTGAAAGAACTTTCATATCTTTGAGAGTTTGTAACTCGAATGTTCGTATATAGGGGACTTACTGTACTGCGTACTGTCACTGAATGTTTTAGTGCAGGGGTCTCAAACTCAGTTCCTGGAGGGCCGCAGCCCCACAGAGTTTTGTTCCAACCATAATTTTAAAAAACCTGATCCAACTAAACAAGTCATTAAGGCTTATTTGAAAACTACATGGTATGTATGTTGGAGCAGGATTGGAACAAAACTCTGTGGAGCTGCGGCCCTCCAGGAACTGAGTTTGAAWCCCCTGTTTTAGTGGTTCGCAGTACTGGCCCGCACCGGCCTACGTTCACCCATGGATGAATTAGAAACAGATCATATCTTAGGTATAGGATGGACCGACTGGGCCAAATTTCAATGGTTCAGAATCGAAACACTAAATCATACTTTAGCAAAATGTTAGAGGTAAAGCTGAGCTTGTTGGTCAGGATGAAAGCACTTACTGAAAATCCTGAATAATGTACAGGGAAACAGCTTGTGAGGCAGCTGTGGAAATACAACAACAAAGTCTTTTTTGCTAGKWAAAATGAAATACTTCTGCCTCTTCTGACATTTCCATGAAGCATTCCAGATTTGTTTCCTTTATTAAGTGCCCCACAGGGGTCTGCGTTTTCGTTTTTGATGGCCTGCTTGTCTAAAAACAGCTGATTGAATGTTTTGCTTGAGCTCTGGCTCCTTAAAGTGCTTTATAGTGAGTTTGTTCCGCAGGCGGGCTCAAGAGTTTTGAGTAATCATCAATATCGCTAGACTCATGCCTGACCTGCAGCCATTTTAATTCCCTTTTGTTCTCCCAATGTAACACTTTGTCTGTGCTTACTCACAGCATTTTCTTTTTGTTGATGTGGTGTTTTTGATAAATAATGTAACTTCACCATTCCAGGCTTCCATTCCAGGCTGCATGCGATCTGTGTTTGTGGACGTAGGGAGGCTATCGAAACGAGGTTGCGATAGCGACAGAAGGTCAGAGTCTCCATAACTGTGACTGTTACAACCCATAACACGTCACATATACAGCAAGGACATACTTTAACAAGCTCAGCTCTTTATCGACCCTGTTTTTTTTTAGTTATGTCATAAAAAAAAGATATTCTAGTAAAAACGCACCCTGTTTGTTGAGATTTATGGAACAGGGGAAGCTCAGTAGTTACGGCGTTAAGGCATTAGACTACGGATCAGAAGTCCCCAGAATCGCCGAGTTGCCATTGTGAGGCCCTTGAGCAAGGCCCTTAAGTCCCCTACATACAAACATTTGAGGTAYAAACTTTTGAGGATATGAACATCCATTGCTCGTTCTTTTAACATGAATTGTTCAAGATTCTTAAGAGCACTGTATTGTAATATACCATGTATAGCCAATTGTATTCGTGTCCTAGCACCTAGACAACTAATGTTTATTGGACTTATGAACAAATTGGACTTATGAACGAGATCTCGGAACAGAACTCGTTTGTATGTAGAGGACTTGCTGTAATGTACTGTAAGTTGCTCTGGATAAGGGCGTCTGAAAAATGCCATAAGTGTAAATGTAATCTGAGACAGCAAACAGCAAAATATATTCTCTGTGTTCATCTCTTCTATAATGCTGCTTATTCAGCTCTGATCTGATGGCTTAGCCACTGTTGTTGGTGTTGTTGTCCTTGACTATGTCTTCGGCCCCTTGTGACTGAGGTGCTTGTTCTGTCTTAATTTAGACCTGTGTACAAGAGTGACGCTTCTAAACTGCAGTGTGAAAATTTACAATTTCATTTCAGATGCTCTTCTTCCTAGTGTTATCTGTAAAATGTGTTTTTTTTTGTCATGATAAGTCCTTATCTGAAATTACCATACACACAGCTAGCAAACTAGGGGTCAACGCTGAGCCTGTGAACCAGCACAGTGKTTTTTTTGGTGTTTTTTTGTTCTTTCTCTCAGGATAGCAGTATAAACCCACACTGTTCAGTATGACTGCACACATGTCTATTAGGTAGCTAATTTACCGATGTAAGATAATGGAAGTGAACTAATGAATATTGATGAGTCTTTATGAATAATAATGAGTAGCGGGTGAAAATCGAACTCTAAATCGGAGACACGTGGAAAGTTAAAAAATTATATAATGCGGAATTTAAAGTGGAGTACTGAAGATTTCTTGAGATGTGTCACACAGTGCGTAAAAATAATAAGCTGAATCACCTTTAAGGTACATGGTCACAGCTCAATTTTCCAGCTGAATGTGCGAAGTTAAAAAAAAAAAAAAAAGTAGTTGAATGGGTGTGAAACGCCGGTCTACTGGTCCTCGCTGGAAGAAAAGTGTTTGTCTGAGGAAATCGCAGGCACTGGAGCAGGAAATGAAGTGTAATAAGGAAGAATAATGGCTCCGTCAACCTGTCAATAACAACTCAGAAACTTATTGTCCTTGGCTTATTACTGCTCAAATTTAATACACTTTCGAACTCTCTCGTACCAAGCATCCTACATCTAACATCCTGATTTTTTTCACTGCCCTGTGGGCTTATCTAAAATCCTTATATGAAAAAAAAAAATGTTTTGAAATTCAACAATCAGTCTGCTTTTCTTTTAGATAATTGCAGGTACGGTGAATTGGATTATTCATGAAGTTAAAATGCCTCAAAATCTGCATTAAGGTTTGATAGCAGATGAATTATTCATGGAGTAAAGACATCAGGCTATATCAAGAGAGCACCACTTTCCAGCAGGGGTTCACGACCTGCTAGCGCGACATTAATAACCTCAAACAAAATGAGATTGAAAGGCTATCACACATGATTTAAAATAAAGTCTACTACTTGTTAAGTTTTTCAAGTAACTCTAACTCTGTAATAGACAGTTGAGTCTGAATTGTTTTTTTTTAATAAGACATGACATTTAAACAATCAATAAGACAAACTATACTGGATGTTAATGTTTAATAGGATTC
>QMIH01000377.1:26376-37142 GCA_003987875.1 Clarias batrachus | reverse complement strand
AGTGCAAAGTGCTTTACAAACTAAATAAAGTCATAAGATCTAAAAAAACAAAAAAAACAAATGTACTATACATTCTCAAAAGAAGAAAATGTGTACCTTTAAATAGAACAATATTTGTCACAATAAAACCAATTAAGAAGAGATTTTCTCACTCACTCACTCATCATCTATACCACTTAATCCTGTATTCAGGGGGGTCCTGGATCCTATCCCAGGAGACTTTGGGGCACGAGGAGGGGTACACCCTGGACAGGGTGGCAGTCCATCGCAGGGCCTAACTTGCATGTCTTCAGACTGTGGGAGGAAACCGGAGTACCAGGAGGAAAAACCACCAAGCACGGAGAGAACATGCGACACAGAGACGGGTATCGAACATGGACCCTGAAGGTGCAAGACGACGGTGCTAACCACTACGCCACCATGCCGCCTAGAATGGATTTGGAGGGAAAATAAAATAGAAATAAAGTCAGCAATTAAAAAGTAAATCAACTGACGCATCAAAAATTCATTGCTTTTAGAGAATTTTAAATACACGCTCAGGAGATGAGTATGCCCGATGAGTCTTCCCAACATAACACCAAAATAAATCGGTGCATGATTTTCCAAGGTAGACATTTCGCTCACGAAGCACGAAGCCCTGTCCTTTACTCAACGGCGCGACTGTGACACGGCGGCTCGGTAAAAAGGTTAACAATGAGCACAAAATGAAATGAATTCCGGCTCATTATACAATACATTCATTTTCTGGTTTAAGACACGTTTAGAAATAACCCAGTCAGTCTCTCCGTCGCGTTCCATAAATTCATCATCGCCTCAGAGATACGCAAGCGAAGTGCCGTTTCTCGATAACAGCGTGGTCCGGATTCWGTTATTCTGCTTCTACTACAGTGATTTACCCACAATTACAGTTTGTGCAGAACGCCACACGTTTTAATGGGCCGTAGTTAAATTTAATGTTGTGGAACATCTGAGAGACAAGTTACTTCCTGTTATTGTTTATGTTGTAGCTGCAATAAACAGTCACTCCGTCACCAGCACCTCTCTCTCGCTCTCTCTCTCTCTCTCTCTCTCTCTCTTTTTCTCTCTCGCTCTCTCTCTCTTTCACTTTTTTTTTTTACCAATAAACAGGGATAGGAAGAGGATATCCTCTGTCCAAAAGGTTTTCCTGTTCTCATACCCAAGCACGTATACTGTACCAGAGACTCCGTCCAAAAATGCCACCCCATCAGTCAGTAAAGGTTTTAATTTGTTAAGCAATATATTTTTTAATCCATTTATTATTATCCTTAAAGGATTTCACTACTTCTTTAACAAGTTAATACAGGTCTGGAATATGCGTCAAATAATGCATTTTATACCCTTTATTTCGCTCCTCCTCCAAAAGCACCATTTCTGTGTCTATGTAAATAAGCTACTGCAGAGCCACATCCCTGCCAGGTAACTACAGAGCTGRGCAACAACCCATGGGAGTGGCTCTTCTTCTATGATGTCACAATGAGGAGGATATAATTAACTTGTTTAATCCCCAGTGAATACAAATATGGATAAAGCATGGCATACAAAAAGGGAAAGGTAACCCATGTTTTATTAATTTTTTTATTAAAATTATGTTGGGCACCTACATACTCCTTGAAAGTAGTTGCATAACATAGTTAACCAGAAATAATTTATTTTCAATAGTTATTTGATTTTTTTTTATGTAGCTTTAAATAGCAAATTCTTATAGCTCAGAATCCATTTCACAAATGTCTAAAAAGTACTTAAAGAATATCTAATCTAATGTTTTGTTTATTGAATATACTCTAGTTTAGCTATTATTTTATTGATATACAGTCCTGTGCAAAAGTCTTGAGCCAGCCCTTATTTAATAAGTATAATGAAATGATTAATTAAAAAATTTAATAATGTACATTAAATGAAACAAATGTGACCAAAATTTTTAATGTGCAAGATTAATTTTTTTTTTTATTTTAAAATGGCTTGTTTGTGTAACAACCTCATTTCCCCTCTCGTCTGTTCCAACCACTCAGCATTCAGCGTCACTAATCACCGGTCTGATCATCCGTCATCATCCGCACCTGCTTCTCACTGATTCTCCTATAAGATAGGTTAGGATGTTTATTCTTGAAGGGTTCCTACAGTACAGTACGTCACCGCGTGGCTTAAGAAACAAAGGACATTCCTTTGWAACTGGTCAGGTACTGTAGAGGCACTGGACAGTAAGAGTCAAAAAAGTCCTTTAGGAAGCCTGGAGAACTCTTACTCAAGACTATATAAAAAAATACAAGCAAGTTTGGCACTTCGGAAGCAAAATATGAAGAAATGAGGGGCATTGGGCACAGTGCTCTACAGAGATCAGCCATAACATTGCAATGCAAAATATAATGCGCAGRATATTGTAGGTTGCCCTTGTGCCACCTGGGAAGCTCTGGCCCTCTCAGGGACTCTAATGCATATATATACAAGGCATGCATATACAGCTGGGGCAGTGGTAGCTCAGAGAGTATTTACTGATCGGAAGGTTTGTGGTTCGACTCCCAGCTCCACCAAGTTTCCATTGTTGGGCCCTTGAGCAAGGCCCTTAWCCCCAGGGACGCTGTATCATGGCTGACTCTGTGCTCTGACCCCAGTTACGCTGGGATATGCGAAGAGGGAATTTCACGGTGCAGTAATGTACTGTATATGTGACAAATAAAGGCTTAACTTAACTTATCAGTATTTATACATTTGTTCATATGGCATTTGTTAGAGATGGATTGTTTAGAGTACTAAAGTCTTCTATGTAAGTAAACCTTTGATGAACTGTTACTGAAGTACAAGTACAATTGTCAGTCTAAGAATCTACTCAAGGTGGCACGGTGGTGTRGTGGTTAGCACTGCCACCTTGCACCGCCAGGGTCCGGGTTCGATCCCCGGCCAGGCTCGATTCCCGTCTCTGTGTGTATGGAGTTTGCATGTTCTCAGTGCTTGGTGGGTTTCCTCCGGTTACTCCGGTTTCCACCCACAGTCCAAAGACATGCAGGTTAGGTTAATTGATGTTTCCAAATTGCCCGTAGTGTGTGAATGAGTGAGTGTGTGTGTGCGCCCTGCGATGGATTGGCACCCTGTCCAGGCTGTACCCTGCCATGTGCCCTAAGTCTCCTGGGATAGGCTCCAGGCCCTCGTGACCCTGAATACAGGATTAAGCGGTATAGATGATGAGTGAGTGAGTGAATCTACTCAAGTAAAAGTAGCTCATTTAAAATGTATTCAGCGTGAACGTTACTGAGTGACTTTTTTAACAGAGGGGGAATGTGGCGTAGAGGAAAGGACGAGGGGATATAACTCTCAAATTAGTTGTTTTTAATTATAGGATCACMTTTTCCAATGAAAGTGCATTTACAAAATAAAACATGTTAACACGCTCCATTTAAAACAGACCCACTTTCTGCACTACTGGTATCTGATTTTTGCGTCTCCAGCTTTGTTTCATGTGAYTTTAATGGCAGTTTGTATTCATACTTAAGTAAAGGTAAAATAGCATACTTTAAAAACTACTTTAAAAAGTACACAGACGTCTACTCAACTACAGTAACACGAGTAAATGTAATCCATTACTTTCCACCCCTGGTGTTTGTTAAAAGATTTTCCTCCAAAATGTATTTACAGAAGCTGAAATCCAAATTTATTTAAACATTGATCCAGGTAGGACACCCTCCCCTCCTTCTTAGGCATCATGTCACAGGCACAGAAAAAACCAAAACTGCGTCCATATTTCATTTGAACCGTAATTGCTTCAGTGGAAAGCAAATTGGTTTTCATCTAAATGCAAATGTTTTCACCTCTCTAGTCGTGTTGTACAATAAGATCGCATAGGCAGGTCTAGACCCTTCCTGGATGTGGAAAAAGCATCAGATATGTAAGGTGCATCAATATTTAGTATGACTAAACAGAACTGCTGTGGGAAAAAGGAACACACCATTGCCTGAAAATTCTAAATACTTCATTTACACTTTAATGCCAGACTGTGAAATACAGTACTGTACAAGCGCATGTCCTTGAACATCTCTAACGCTAATGTACGAGGGGTATTTTAGGTTAAGATGCGGGATAATGGTTTTTTATATGTCACAGAGGAAGCTACTAAGATATGTGAAAATATGAATACTGAATAAGACAGTATAATCCCTGTAGTTTCTTAAACGATGACAGATTGGTTCCTTTATTGTTTAACTTTTATACTTTTGCTATCAGAATTTTCTGTTAAGTGAGTGAGATACACACCTAGTTTCTTAGGATTTATATTCCTATACAGTATGTCCTGATTCTTAGCATTGCATTTGGCATTTGTTTAGCAGTGTGATATTGAGGAATGATGAAAATTTTTAATAATGTATGACCTGATATGGTGGCCTGTGGTTAGCAGTGTGGCTGAGGGTTCGAATGCAGGTTGCCATGAGCTTGGTGGGTTTCCGCCCACTGTCCAAARACATGCAGGACAGGCCAATTTCCATTTCCAGATTGCCCGTAGTGTGTGTGAGTGAGCGCTTGAGTGCATGTGCTTATGTGCCCTGSAATGGACTGGCACCTCATTCAGGGTGTACCCCGTGTCCCCTGGGGACAGTTCAAATGGTATAGAGAATGACTAAGGGTGTGAGATGATATTGTTATATGAACAAATATTTACAGTATAGATTGCCTTTGTACTGACATACAGTAACTATGTTAGCTAGCCATCTGTAAACTTGGAAAAACAACAAAAAAACAGTCCATGTACAGCTCATTTTACCACCTTGAAAGTCAATATTTCTTTTATTTCATTGAGAACACATTTGAGGGAAATGATAATTATTATAAATGGTCCTGTTTCATTTTTGACCATCGTCTATTATTCTTTTACACATTTATTTACAGTGGAACCTTGGATTACGAGCATAATTGGTTCTGGAAGTGGGCCCATGTTCCAAAACACTCGTAAACCAAATCATCATTTCCCAAAAGAAATAATGAAAACTCAAATTATGTTTTTACTTTTTGGCAACATACTGTATAGCTAGATAAATCAACTGTTTCCTCGAGACAATAAGCAGCAAATTAGGGTTAAAAAAAATCCGATTGGAATGAAAAAAATATTTGCCATCATAAACATTTCTCCATATTCTCAGGCAAGACTTTACATCTGCTATTACAGCATTGCATTTTCCGTCAGTGAGACATTAAAATGCAAAATATGGATGAGGGTTTGCGTTATTTAGGGCTGGAATAAATGTTTTTAAGTAATTTGCCGAAAAGGGCTGTAGGGTAAATTTAATATTGACATTCTGATTAATAGAGCAAAATATACTTATCGGCACTGAAACGAAGATATAGAGGGGTGTTCATGTCAAACGAGGACATGATTGCACAGAATAACAGTAAAAAAACTACCTTTATCCCAGTGCTTGGATACCATCAAGGTAGAACGTTTCCTCAGTACACCAGAACCATGATCGCACTGTCTGACAAAATATGTAGAAATGGCTTGGGTTGAGGTCCGTACTGTATATGAAATGTGCCAATAACTCCCACTGAATTTCTGTAACGTGCAAGTGGTGTTTATGATTGATTGTGTGTCAAGTTCCCACAGTTCACTAAACTGTGCTTGAMGTCTTCTGTACATGCCAATCAGTGGTACACCTTCATTCGCAAGTAATTTCATGGTTTGACTTGAACGCCACTCAGAATCCCTTTTTTTGAGTTTAGGATATTTTGCACATTGAGATATCTTTTGAAATTTTCAAAGTTTTATAATGACAAACTCTGGAAACACCGGAGTTTATTATCATATACCCTTGATTTTTGTTTCACCAGAAACAGAAGCAGTTGAAAAATGGTGTTTTACGGGAAAGCACTTTCAAAGCGTGAAGCAAAGGCAGAGTGAGCAGAGAGGTCAGGCAATCAGCAAGCGAGAGAGAGAGAATGAAAGCAAAGTCAAAAAACAGGATAACAGTAGAAATAAAGGCTTGGCACAACAGGGAAAATGCACAGTGAACCGTATTTTCTCATCATATTGTGGTTCGGAGTTTTATTATATTGGGTGTGCACTTCATTAGAAGAGAGGTGAACTTGAATACATTACTGGAGTCGGGTTGACGTGACAATTTAATTTTCTAAAATTCACAAGATAAAGATAAAATTATCGTTAAACTTATTGTTTTTTTTTCTTTAAAATGATAATTATACTGTTTTCCTGATGTATATCTTCATACATAGTGTGTAATATTTCAATGCCTTCAGGTATAATATTATATTTATTCAAATTGCTCACCCTGGTTGTTGAGAGGATTCCTTTTAGACTAATCCGTAGTTACTATAGTGAACACATGTGTCTATTGCATTTTCTCATAAAYATGTGATGTCATCATTAAAACTGGCACAATAACTGTACAGCATTATGTGTCATGTCTGTATCAAGCCGTACCATAGATCTACAGTACAACCTCAGATAATTATTTACACCAAGCCATCCTTGGCTGCTTTTTATTGCATGTCCTTGTTCTAACATCTGATGTAACATCTGCATAACAGCCAGTGATTCTGGTGGATTAAGACAGACTCGTATTAAAGTGCCTTCCAGGGCAGAGTAAATAGCATCTGATGTAAGACTGTGTTTTATCCTACCTGATCCATCAATGTCATTGCTCACTCCACACATCTCCTCCATTACTATTAGAAACAATGGTTACTGGTGTGAACTTTCACTTTTTCGCTAAACAACAGAAGACTTTGTAGCTGCCTCACAGACAACGCTCGATCCTTTGTGTTTCCACACTATTGTTTTGTTCTGCTTTGCAGGCGTTTAACGTAATGAAGGTAATTACTCCTGCTATTCTTTTTGATGGCACCCAGCAACGCTGAGATCAAAGTTCCGTAATTGCATGTGCCTGTGAGAGAATAAGCAAATATGCCCTCTACAGTAGTCTGAAAAAAATGCCTTTTCCACCCTATGATATCTGCTCCATCAGAGTAATCCCCTTATCGCAAAATTTCCCAGCACTCAATTACAGCCCAAATCATCAGAGAGCTGGAAAACCAATAGCTCCAATTAATTCTAAATAGTGCAGTGAGCAAATTTCAGGAAATAAATTATTTCTGTGGCAACCTGGGAAAACCCGTTAGATGTGAATGAAGAAATGGAAAAATCAGATAAAAAAAAACTTGTTTTTTCTGCATGTTACTGACACTGTCTGGTGAATAAAGGTTCACCGTTTAAATAGGGTCAAATTATTGTTCTACCTTGTCCTGTTATTGAGTTAAGAACTGTCTAAGACGTTATTAAAACCTTGAAGTATAGAACTAAACTGGTGTTTATGAAAAATAATCATGGATGATCATGATTGTAGATAACGTAAGTGCTTGGTGGAAGTTGCATCATAAAAAATTCAACAGCATTCCAGAGCGATGTGTGTGTGTGTCAGGGAAAGAAGGGAAGCTCATCAAGTGATGCATAACCATCTTGCATACTAGCCACTGTACAAGACACTGGAGGCTGTGTTATGATCTGTGGTCAGCTGGTCAGGTCTAAACTCAGGAACATTACTGTATGTGGCAATAAATTGAAGTCAGAAAACAACCTTGAATGTACTGAATGACCAGAGTATCACATCTATGGAGTTTTTCTTCCTTTATAGCACAGGCATATTCCATGACTCAGATTGTGAAAGAGTGGTTCTGGGAACATGAGGAATCATTTTCACATGAAGTAACCTCCACATTGCATGAAATTTAAGGTGGTTAAAGGAAATATTAGCGTGTGGATCCTTTTTTCTTTCTTTCTTTCTTTCTTTCTTTCTTTCTTTCTTTTTTTTGGCCAGGGAGAGTACTTTACATATTTTACCTGATCCTTGAATTAGTCATTTAAATGTCTTGACATACCTAAAAAATAAACCTTCCTTGGATTGAGACCTCAATTTTATAAAACAAAGAAAGATATCCCATTAAAAAACTAGCCTAGCATTGTTTTGCTAGGCTAAGTTTTCCTGCAAAGATCACATAAGTGGAATAAGGATACACTTTAATAAGCACAACTGCAAGAACAGTAAGTGTGCAAGCAGTAGAGATGTTTTAATTGCTAGCTTGCTAGCTAAGAGCAATTTCATTACCCAGATATCAGTATCAGGCTGTGTTGCTAATTACATGCTATAACAAAACACACATTTAGTTAGTAAGCTGTTTAAATAACAGTCAGTGCTGAACATGTACTGTTGTCAGGAAGTAGCTGTRTTTGAATGCTAATTTAAAAAWATATATATTTAGCCAACAAACAAAACTTCAGCAGTTGTTTTAGCATGTTAGCATAAACAGAGATTAACCAATGACAATGAGACTCTTGTTCATTAGATGTCGCAACTGAAATTTACCTTAGGAGAACAGACTAGAAAGACTTGTGTGACTAATGATTAGCATGTTTACACAGTTTTCGTTATTTACATTTTTGTTTTTCTATAAAAAGATTAATATAGAGGTGGGTGAGGGATTTTATTCCCTGTCAGTTTAAGGATAATGTTAAATCAGATTAAGATCATTTTAGAAATAAATGTTAATGTGTGCGCCTAAATGAATAAACAATCAAACAAATAAATAAGCGATATTAAATGTGTAATGATCTACTGTATACTGTGACTGGATGGGTGCGGTTACTGAGTATCCTGTCATTGTGTAGTCTATAAAGCAAATCCTGCATATAGTTAAAAAGACTGAAAGGTCTTATAGTTCACTTTTATTTTTATTATTTAGATGCATTATGTATTCTTTTAGATTTTATTATACTTTTAAATAAATGCTAATTAAACGATTATATTTGATGTGTGTCCAAGTYAAACCATGACTTGTGATGAAATTTCCCATAAATAAAGGCATAAAAAAACGATTGACATTTACAGAAGACTTTCAGCACAGTACAGTAATGAGACTCTTAACCGCAGTAAAACATTTTAAACGTGATTAACGTTACTGGCCGAGATTGCTCATAGCCTGACCCCGCTCCAAGCCATTTCTACATGTTTGGGTCAGTAAAGGAGTTCCTCGGATGCCTGTGTTTTAGACATGATGCAGCCAGTCGGATGATGGCTCCGGCGCGCTGAAAATCTTTGTACCTTGATGGTGCCCAAGCACTAGTGAAATGCTGGGATGAGTGCATTAGTGTAGCAGTGTATTATATAGAGAAATAAAGAGAGTTTTTACTCTCATAACTTTGTTGTTATTCTGCACTGGGATCGAAAGTCCCAGTTTGACTTGAACACCCCTCATAGTTTATGCTTTTGTGTTTTGGTGTCCTTTAATGGAATTTTAATAGAATTCGTAAACATAATTTTCTTTGCTTTCACTTTGTGCAGGTGACTATAAAATGTGGAAAAGTTAAATTTTTTCTTCTGGTTGATGAACACAACATACAGTACGTGAGTCCGGGAAAGTTTTCAGAGCTGCATTTGTTGCGGAAAATTTAAAAAATGTCAAGATTTCACCACGTGGATGGTTCTCCAAGGCCAGCACACATTTTCTGTGGTACTGTTTGAACAGTGCTTGAAAGTGTCAAGTTGGTCTCTGGTAATTGCAGCTGGAGAGGATGGATGCCGGAGGCAAGGACTGGCATAACCTTCATCTTTTTCCACCTGCTATGTGCAATTTGCCATTATTTTCGCACGTGTCTAAAAATGTAATCAGTTTTGCACATGTTTATGCCGATAGTACACACAGTTGTTTAGCGTTCCATGTGAAGAGACATTTAGTTGTCTTCCTTCTTGAGCTCGACTTTAACACTGAATGGTGTTTAAATGCTTTAATAGCAGATTTTTACATTTTGACCTCTTTAATTTTCGTTAATATAACTTTTGGTACAACTTCAAACTGTTATGGTATGATAAATGTAATCATATGTTTTATTTCTTATTTTAATTGAGACGTTTGTATTTGAGCTATTTTTTGTTGGTCTGTTGYGTTGAGGTAACTGGCTGCTCTCACCTACACTGATCCTTGGGGCATCATACTGAAATTAGACTCCAGGTTTCTGTGAAATTAATAGTATTAAACGTGTCATTGCCAGGACGAGTTATCCGGGTTGAGTTTAGCTGGATCTGTATCAGCTCTTTCAGGTTACCTCACTGAGCTCTGCTATTTCTGGAAGTGTCATCATATTGAGGGAGCTGTGGAGACATGCCGGCTATGCCTCTCACATTTTATGAAATCGGAAGAGACATAGACAGTCTGAGGCAGCTGTCAGCCCTGATCCTMAACCAGCACAGTGGCTCTATAGTAAGAATTTGCCTTGAGGGACAATTTTGTAGGTTAATTTGTGTGTCTGATAATAAAAACAATAATAACCTACTACTCATACTATTACTGCTACCTCTCCTCCTCCTCCTCATTCTCCTCCTCTTCTTTGTCCTCCTCCTCCTCCTCCTCCTCGGCCTCCTACTACTAAAATTTGTTAGTTAATCTACTGCTATTACAAGTACAGTTACTACTAAAAGTGTGACCACAACAACTATTTTTACTACTGGTGTTACAGCTGAATCTATTACTGCTGCGGCTGTTACTACCACTTTTGATATTATTATTACTGCTGCTGCTACTGTTACTGCTACTACTACTACTGCTCTTACTACTAATACTACTTCTGCTGCTCTTACTACTAATACTACTATTGTACTGCTGCTCTTACTACTACTACTCCTGCTGCTGCTGCCACCTCTGTTACTAACACTATTGCAGTTACTATTACTGCTGCTGCTACTGTTACTACTACTACT
>QMIH01000376.1:432732-453230 GCA_003987875.1 Clarias batrachus | reverse complement strand
ATATTTATAATTCATAAAGTTGTGTAGCTACTACCAACTTTGGAAAGAAAAACGACTGGATGAGGTTAATGAGACCCAACAACCATCAAGGATAAACTGTTTCGCTAGATTAGCAATTATTTGTAATTAGCTGATGATTTGACATCAGTGTAGTGTAGCGTAGCATTCGTAGCGTTGCCTGCCCGTACTTAGCAAGATTAGTCATGTGTACATTCCGCTTCCTCAAAATGTTAATTTATGCGATGAAAACAAGGCAGCGTTCCATCACGGTCAGGGCCTCCTGATTATTAATCTCACAAAGAGCTCAGAGTCGACCGCTGCGCTCGGCTAACGCTCGGCTAGCGCTCTGGCAGACTCCGCTCTCTCAGGGCGCGTTTATTAGTTAGCACACAGGACTGTTTGGTTCCACAGCGCATGGGAACGGTCCAAGAGAAACAAACAAACATGTAAACAAACAAGCAAACAGAAACACTCATCAGCATGTGAGCGCTGCCATTTTTGTGTGCTTTGCCAGGACTCGAGGCCTGCCGGACCCGCGCTGTAGGCAAACCGCCACCAATCACTGTGTTTTTTTAAACGAACCACTACAGATCAAAAGAGGGAAAGTAATTATAAAAACGTACTGTAGGTACGTTGTGTGTGTGTGTGTGTGTGTGTGTGTGCGTGAGATAGCAGCCGTCCACTGCAACCTTCATCTGTGATGCAAATCTCGCAGTGACACGCTGACAGAGGGGAAAAAAAAATCATTATGAAACACAAAGCAGAAACATCAAACAGATTTAATCAGACAGGGCTCGATAAGCATCCAGCGGCGGTTAATTCCAGACAAATTATCTAATCCAGATGTTGCACGTCGAGTGTAAACACGGCGTCCCGCGGAATCATAAAACAAATAAGGCTGAAAAAGGGTTTCCAGTTTCAAACAGCGCCTAACCCCGGCCCGAGACCTTTCCGCTCTCGAGCCCCTCCCTCCTCTCGCCAAAACAGGAAAATGCGAATACGCTAATATTTAGCACGTGTTTTGAAACAGATGGGCTTTCTTTCTCCAGGCCCACACATGATCCGATCCAAATCCCTCCCTTGGTTGGACGCCGCTGACGTCCTACGTCCACGCAGAAACCCCGTCTGACGTAGAGAAAGTGTCCCGGACCGCACAACATCTTCACAACAGGAAAAGCGCGGCACGCAGGTCGGCTAATCATGCGGCGGGTAATGTTTCAAAAGAGTGAGGGGGAGAGAAGAGGTTGGGAAGGAGGGAAGGGAAGATAGAGGATAGCAACAGAGAGAGAGAGAGAAGGAGAGAGGAGTGAGAAGAGAAACATAGGACATATGGATGTGTTTAAGGACCACCAGGGAAGAGAATCGTGTGCGATTTCGCAAAAAAGAGAGAGAGAGAGAGAGAAAAAAAAAACAGATAAACTCCAAATATGCAATTACACAGGGTTTACGGCCTGTCTGCTGCCGACTCGCTCTGGAATTTCTGTCGTGTTTCTTGATAAGATCGTAGGGAAAGAGCACAGCGAGTCAACGTCAAGGACTGCACGGTTTACTGCAGGCGGAAAGCGAGAAACGGGAGAAAATGCTTTTTTACTGCACTGGTAGTAGAAGAAGAACAGAGAGAAAGAGAGAGAGAGAGAGGGACGACGACCTCGAAGTACATAAAAAGAAAAAAGAGTGGAGACCTGGATTCTCGTAAACTAGCTGCGGCACATTTTAAAACTTTCATCGCGTCCAGTATTTATAGTTCTTCGATCCCATGTCAGTGTTTGTAGCCAATTTGTTGTGCTCCAATAAATAGACTGGCCTATTTATCATCTCACCACATGGCAGTCATTTATGCAGCGTAATGAGGGGCAGATGTGGTCTGGCCTGGTTTCCCGTACAGGTTTAACGCGCTGACAGGCCCCGGACAGATAGCCACGAAGTCAGCTTCGGATTTCCGGATCAGCTGCAGAGATCCTGCTGGACGTGGAACACGAAAAGGGTCAAAATCTCTGGTCCTGCGGGTGACGAACGTATTAATCTTTTCCAGGTTACCTATTTCCCAAAAACACATTATCCCCAATTAGATTAGTCTCACAGATTGGTCTCACTCCTGCTTCAGTGTTTAATCTGCAGATTCGTAGCTACGAGCTGTTGCGGTAATCAAAAAAATCGTCCTGTGCTCACGCCGTTCCAAATTCCATCCTGTTTACAAACACACTTAGTACTGATTGTCTTTATTCCTCTAAAACCTGCACAATGTAATGATTTATAATTTATAATTCCACTATCCGGAGATAAGTGCATCCCGATTTCTGCAAAGCTTTAACACGTAAAAATCGAGTCGACCTGAATTCAATAAGGACCTTTTCGGATGTGGCGTCCCGAGTGTGAACGACCATCGCTTCGGACTTCAAAGCCACCCGAGGGGGAGTAGAGCAAAACCGCATATCGAGTATGAATTATAAATCGGAAAAGGCTCGATCTGCTTGAGAAAAGCGCTGGCACTACAAACATGTGTTTGTGCGTGTATGTGTGTGTTGCCAATTACCTCGGCTATAAATACACCAGCCCCATCCGTCACCGAGTCCATGGGTGGCTGCAGCCACGCTCTAATTGATCGCAGATGCGCCTCCAGATCTCAGGGCTCGCCACCAGCGCCGTCCCACAGCCTGGACGTGAGAGAAAAGCCGCAGAGGGAGGACAGGCGAGGGACGGAGAGAAGCTGAGTGACGGCTCAGAAGTAAATATGGAAGAAAAAAAAAAGAGCAGGAATAAACAAGATGATATTCAGAGTTTTCTTCCCTCCTTCCTTCCTCCTGTCCTGCAGATCCTGCAGATGTGTCACTGTGGAAAAGAGCCGGTGGCGGGAAATTGGGGGATTAGCTGCAATTTGGTCCAGATGAGCGTTTGGACTCGGTTTAAAGAATCCTTTAGTCTGCTCGATTCTCTTCCTAAGTAGCGAAATTATATACAGTACATTTGAGTTTGTGTATCGTTCTAACATCGGATTTAGACTCCGGCCGTGCCAAGGAGGGACTTTATAACACTTTTTGCGTCTACAGCTGAAATTGCTACAGGAAAAATATTGACGTTGTTTATATTTTCATTAGACAACTGTTGAGTTCGCAACTCTCAAAAAAAAAAAAAAAGATTGATTTTCCAGAACAGCAGCTCTGAGAGACGTGCAGCAGCGAAAAGCCCAAATACACTTAAATGCTTTAAAAAAAAAAAAAAATTTTGATGGTAGATGGACCAGAGAATGATCCTACTAATAAACAGATTGATTCAAGAATGTGGTGCTGTTTAACAAACAAAAAACAAATTTTCTGTATTTCGCAATTACGGAAGGAGTCTCCAGTGTCAGCGCTTTGCATCAGCCAAAACCTGTAGCTGAAGCATGCTCACAACAGAAACGTTTCCACGTGTTATGGTCTCGGTAACGTGACATGGTGCATTTTTGTCTTACTAACTTAAAAAAGAGAGGGAGGTGAGCAGCTATAATATAAGCCTGAACAGGAATGACTTTGTTTCACATCCACATAAATAAATAGTAAATTATTTGTAATTATGTATTCTGAATTGATTTATGAATGTAATTATATCCTGATCAAAAGGATGATGAGTCACTTTAAAGGTTACCTATTATGCAATGTTTACCTTTTGGTCTTTTGTGTGTGTGTGCGTGTGTGTGTGTGTGTGTGTGTGTGTGTGTGCACAAAGAAAAAAAAAGTAAAAAAAAAAAATCCCTGTTGTTTCCATTTTCGCATTGGCCATTTAGATTTTTCACTTCTTGTGACCTCATATAAGAAAATCCCCTCCTCCCAAATGAGCTTGTTGCTCAGGTTTACTGTTCTCTGGAGGGGCGTGTCTCAGCAGTAGTTCATTTACATATCTATCTATCTATCTATCTATCTATCTATCTATCTATCTATCTATCTATCTATCTATCTAATCATTAACACAAACTTTAGAGGACTTCTAAGACCTGTGTTAGTTTGTTAAAGAAATTGGAAAATACGGGACCTTTAAATGAAAAAATAATGCAATCGTTGGCAAATTCCTGTGGTGCTCGATGACTAAAAGGCTGCCAGATGTGCTGTTGCAGGACGATACACCTGAGGGCGGTAACAGTAACCTCTGCTTCGCATTAGGCGCCATTACCACACCAAACAGATGATTATCCACTTGCTAGCAAGAACAGCTAGCGTAGCCATGTAGCTATTTAGCCAGGAGGAGGATGTTGCACAAAATGCTGCATTCCAAAACCACATACTCTTGCAATCAAGCAGTAACTAGTCCCGGCCTGAGACGCTCTTCTGTCCAAAAGATTCACAATGATGATCTGAAGCGATCAGCTTTTACAGAGTAAGGGCCAGAATCTGGGTTTAAACAAGCTATTCCAGAGCACTGTGTAAAATCTTACACATCTTATGTAAATGACAAAAAAAACATATAATTTGTGGTTAGATGGTCATCTGCCGTGTCGCCGCTTCCTGTAAAAGTAGCCACTCTCCGGCTAAAGTAATTGACGAAACATACAGAGAATTAGCTCAAAATGTCAACGTACACATTTTTCACCATATCCTAAAATATGGATCTCAACATTTCAAATGAGATTCCTGCAGCGATGGTCCGCGCCCTGCCTGTGCGGTGTTCCACCAGGGAGCAAAAGGGTCTCAATTGCCATTATTATCCAGGATTATCACCCTGTTAAAAGGCAGAGGCGTCCTAATAACCCCTCGGGGTCGGCTGATCAATAGACATACATTACACCCCAGATTAGTATTGATCCCGATGTGGGATCGAGGTCACCGCGGGCTGCTGTGACATCTGGACAGTGTAAACACTGTATAAGTGACCAAATGCTTCAAAAGTATTAAGACTGATGAGATGATGAGATGAGACGACTGGGCTCAGTGTGTTTATTCCTGTTAACAATGGGTACTTAAGCTAAATTGAAATAAAATAAAAATAATAAAATATACCGCAGCACATGTGTAGGTAATGTATTGGTATTTAAATGGCTTATTTTTAATTAATTAATTAATCAATTAATTAATTAATTAAAATGTTAGGTGGATTGTTGCTTGTCACAGATTTTTAGGAGAAACACTTCATGAAGAATCAAAGTTAAGCTAATCATCTTAACATTGGAGTGATTTTGGTGGTAACTATATTTTTTCTTATGCACGTCTTATAAACTCCGTCACAGCCTTATATTATATTATAAATAAAAGTTAATGACAATAGATATTTGATATAGGAATTTGAGTCATCTTCCTCTGATGCTGGGTCATATTGTCATGTTCATCCTGTTACTTTCTCCGATCAACAAAACTCTTGACGCTGATTGGTCTGGACCAAAATCACAAGGGCTTTTGGGTAAGAGAGTTTGCACTGAAGTGGGTTTCACCAGAATGTGCATTAAGGGTGAGTCGAGGGCACTCGTGAGTATCATTTAGAGTCCAGAAATGAGAAATGTTGACATGCGAGACCGCAGGCGCACTATTCCAGACAGGACGCGTGACTCATGATGACTGCGGAGCTTACACAGTGCAGCGCGGCTTAAAGGTAAATTGGCCATGCAACTTCAGAGTGCTATTCGTTCTCACAAACACCCGAAACGCAGGTCAAATGTTAAAGGTTCGAATGAGGAGTTAAATCCAGAAAGACGATTCTGTTTGTTTTTTTTAAAATATAGCATATAGCAAATCTATCCTAAATGACTTTCTTGTTAATCTTTAAAATAAACATATAATTTTTTAAAATTAATTAATTAATTTAAATGACTTGTTGGATCATCATGTTCGACTACCCACAATGCCGTTCGGCCACTTTAGCTTCCTCTTTATCTCTACCTAAAGACACAGATGCAGCTTTAATAACTTTAATAACTTTAGTTATTCCTCTCCTCATCTGTACATCCAAAGTTGCAACTTAACATCATGTAGCCGAGTCTCTATTGTCGCATCCTGCGACTTTGAGTGCCAAAATTTTTATACACTGGATTTCTTGTTAATACTGTATGCCCCTGCTGGGAAATCTTATGTATAAAATGATGTTTGCCGCGTGTGAATCATATTGGTGGTTTTTTTGTTGTTGTTGTTGTTCTCCTTCTAAACTTTGCGCTACCAATAACATTATCGCGTGACTTGCCAATATTAGCGCTGCTCATTTTTTTTTACCACCAGGAAACAAAACAGCACCAGAAACATTAAAACTAAACCTATTTACCCGATTTCTGTGTGGTTTACTTTAAACATCCTCGAGTCTTAATAAAATAAAGGGCTGTCTTTATTTTTTTTTCCTGACAACTTCAAAAGACCAATTATAGCCATTTGACTCGAGGGAGTCCTAAACGTCGATAAACTTCGCTAAACGCTGTTCATTAGTGTGCGAGCCTTATTAAATCTGAATGTGAGAAAAAGAAGGAGAAAAGAGAAAGAGGAGGCGGCGGAGGATGATTGCTGTTTCCCGTTCCTGCTGTGCGATCGCGCTTCACAGTCATTAGCGCGTACTGGATAATTACGGCTGCCCGCTGTCAGCTAATCACACCATCAAACTCAACCCTGCCGCTGATGCTTTTTCTTTTTTTTTTTTTTTCTCTCCCAGGCTGAGTGAAATCACCCGTTTCTCAATTACACCTAATAGACTGGAGTGTAGAATTCCAGCACGGGACAACTGATCCTAAAAATAACGAGCCGACACACACAGCGCAAACAGCTGGACTTGAAATGAAGACCTCGGATAGGAGCTGATGCTTATCGATCGACATTTTGCTAATATAGCTAACATGTAATGGATGGTTATCATCACACCAACTAAATGTCTCACGTGTTCACACAGCAGTCACTACGTCCCCACTTTCCCCCAGTATGTCTCTTAAACTTCATCTTGGCCAGTTCCTATTCACCAGAATCTAGAGACCAGAATCAGCTAGAGAAGTACGGATGCTAACACACTTCCTGTGAGACAAATCATAGGCTGGCTAGTGTTCACATGGAAGAGACTGAATCAACAAACAATGTGGCAGTAATCTAGATAAATATGTATATAAATAAAATAAAGGTTTTCTCTGTTTATGTTTCATACACTGGAGGACCAAAAAACCAGTCTCATATATAAAATTCTGTCTGTCTGTATGTCTGTCCAGCCAGATTTTGTCACAGCATCACACAAATCTGTCTGGACAGAATTTAATGAAACTTTGTCAGTACTTAGATCTCAGTCTGAAGTTTAATCTGCACCATCAGTGAAATCTAAATGTTGAGTAAAAGTGATGTTATGAACAGTTATGTGTGGGATTTAATAATCTACTTTAAAATAATCTACTAATGCGCTACTGTCTCAATGTAAACAAACACCTGCACCAATAGATATTAATTAGAAAAGATAAAGTGAATATTTTGACTGGGATTAGTTCATATTTCCACTTTGGCTGAAATAACAGCGCTGAAGTGGTAGAAGTGAATTGTAACACGCCGGAGTCGTTTTAAGGCAAAACAGAAAATAGATTCAAATCTTGGTACACTTTTTTTTAATGCAATTTTCTAATATTTAGCCACCAATCCAATGGGAACCAAAACCATAATTTTGTGAAATTACAATTTTAAAAAAATGCAGGGGTTCATCTTTGTTCAGGTGGACATTTACACGAGGCTTCAACCTGAAATAATAACATCACTGATTACATCGAAGCTGATCAGATTATTTTTTAACTTTAACCATTTCTACAAACCCAAGATCGTGTACTTACGCTAGTATCAGGTATAACTACTGAACTACTGATTCTGACCTGGTGTGACTCCAAACTCTGCAAGTCAACCTCAAAATGCAATGTTTCCCATTTTGAAGCATCAGAAATTACGTTTCATCTTCACAAAAGCCATCTGAACATCACAAACATGGGATACACAAGATGAATGAACGCCAGGCTGTATTAAGGCAGTTTCGTTGTATTGTAAACTACATGCTAGCTAGACTCATTCAGTGTAGCCTTACTAATGTAGTCTCAAAACCCGTCACTCTAGCTAGCCTGTGCTAACATACTGTAGCTAGCAGCTAGTTGGTAAAGCCTGTCTTTATCTCTGTATCGACTAGCAAGCTGAAAATGCAACCTACTGTAGCTCGAGGTGATAGCTTTGTTACGCGGTAGCAATCACAGCTGTGTAGCATGAATGCAAACCTCTTGTGAGGAAACAAATACATTTTATTTTAAAATCAGAATTGTTTCTCTCCATTTAAGACCCGAGCTGAGACAAAAGGTGTGTGTGTGTGTGTATATGTGTGTGTGTGTGTGTGTGTGTGTGTGTGTATATGTGTGTGTGTGTGTATATGTGTGTGTGTGTGTGTGTATATGTGTGTGTGTGTGTGTGTGTGTGTGTGTGTGTGTTGAAGTGTGAGCTCTCGTGTGAAGGATGATGTACTAAACCTTTCCTGACCTGTAGCGCACGAGATAAAATATTTATGTATGCTATTGTGGAACAGGCCGCTCGCCCCCGAGGGCTTTAATTTGTTTTGCTGCTTGGTGAATGAGCGCCGGCCCCGTCATCAGGCCAGCGCCGGGCGACGGTGATTAGCCCTCCTCACTCAGTCCTCGGCCCGCTCATCACGCCAGCCCTCTAGACATTTCAGTCGTCCTGCTGCACTTTACAATTACGCCTCATCTCCTCAGCGCATTTCCGCAGATTAAAGGTGAGGCAGAGACACTCGAGAGAGCCACGGAGGTGCACTTTCTCTCTTACGCTCCCTTCATCTTCACCTCAGATACTCACATCACTCTTTCTCTTTCTTTCATCCACCTTTCTAGCCCCCTTGTTCTTTCTCTCTCTCTCTCTTTCTCTCTCCTTCTCTTTTCCAGCATTTTCTCTTGTCTTTTGTCCTCCTTATTCTATGTTAATTCAAGTCTAGTGAAGAATAAAATGATAAACAGAGCTACAAAACAGCTGGATTTATATGACCAAATACAGTAAGCACCAAAATATACAGTACCGAAATGAAAAGACGAACGATATCACCTTGTTCTCATCTGTATGTTTATTTCGCACGAAAAATACTAACATACACACTATGAGTTTGTTGATTTATCACGGTATGTGTGATGTGAGTGTTGGAAGTGTGTGTGTGTGTGTGTGTGTGTGTGTCACTGTAGACGGGGCGGGGGGGGGGGGGGGGGGGGGGGGGGGGGGTTCCAACCTGGCCGGGAATGGAACCCGGATGGTGCAGGGAGACAGTGCTAACCGCTAAGTGAATAAACTTTTAAGAAATTAAAAATTAAAAATATTTAAAATAAAAAATGTGAATAAAACGGACTAAGGCTAACTGCTAATTAGTAACTAACGTCAGTGTAGCTAACTTCAGCGATACTGGTGAACTTCTCGGATGGACACTAACGTGTTCCCCAACTTCATATTTGTGTATCTACATACTGTCGACGCGGCTATTTGTGGCATACGACTTGTTTTAAGACAAATATCTACTCTATACTCTAGTCTGTAAATGATCATATTTACACACTGAACCTGCCAATCAGTGCTGGTTTTCTGTTTCAGTCTAATTTTGTGTCATTATTTGTAGTATATATTTAAACAGTTTGAGAGCTCATTGAGATTTTGCAACATTTTTTGCAGTTTTGAGAATGTTTTTTTTTTTTCAAAAGTAGCAAAAAGTATTGAACATGGATTTTTAAAATTATTTTGTGCATGTGTCAGTTTGCACATCTTTAGAGTATACTGTACTGTACTGTACCACTACTCTAAAGACGTTTCTTCGCTACTTAATTTGAAATAAAAAAGTCCTTTTTTCGTGGCTTCAACATTCTCAAAAACCCCTTAGTTCACTCATCACAGACACTGCTTTCGCTCAACAGTTCGGTCCATTTATTGATCATGTGACAGAAATAAGTGATGCAATTGGCTTGTTACAATGTAACGGCTTTCGTTCCAAAATGTAGCCGCTATGTGTTGTGGTTTGTTTAAAATGTGGAAGGTCAAAGCTTCTAAAATAAGGTTATGTAGGAGGTTATTAATGAAATGTTTTGGTTGAGACAACATTGTGTATAATCATTTGCCAAAATGAGAAAAGTTCAAAGAACCTTGTAGCATGTTCGGTCCATTTCGTAATAGCGAGTCAGAGATTATGGTTCTGAGTTCTGTTTCACTGTTTCATGGTTTTGAATCTTATATTTTTGTTAAATACAGATTATCTTTGTCTTCTATGTTTAAGTTTGTCTATGAACCAAAACATGGTATTGGTGCTAAAAAGTGTCTCAAGTACGTAGGTGAAGCGTCTGTAATTTTTAAAAATTCTAATCTTTCAATGATCTTAATTGTTATTCAGATGAAATTTGGCTATTTTAGATTTCCACATAAAAGACATAAACCTGAAAAAAAAATTATCATTCTAAAATGCAAAGTTGTTAAGATATTGCAACATTTTGAATTTGACATGGTTACGGACACTACAGATGTTTTTTGGGGAAAACAATCCTTAATTTTGCACAACATGCTTTTAATTTAAGCATCTTTTTTTTTTTTTTTTACAGATTATATGCTTCACCAAGCTTACACCAATTTTTAGTATCAAGATTATTTGCATTTTAGATGATTCTGAGAGAGTATAACACTGAAAAATGGCCATTTTGGGGGCTCATATAAAATCATCTCTCCAAATCGGCTGAAGTTAGCAACTTGAAATTTTCAGGGAAGCGAGACCGGTCACTTTCATGTTGCATAAACTCCAGAAGGGGCTTCTTTGGCCACACACATTTTCTGTATTATCAAACAAATCAGCACCAGTACTACCATATCTGTTTTTGACCCCAATATGTTGCCTCTTGGATTCTCCCAATAAACTCCCAATTACGCGTATATAACACACTTGCCCTTCAGCACATTAATACTGAACACAATTATAAACAGTTTTTTTTTAAATGTTTAAAACGATTATAAACAGAATCCTGTCTTTATACTGCTTTTGTATGTTGAAATTAAGTCAGTCTTTTTGGCAGTGCCAAAACTTTTACAATCTATCTATATGTTTCTTTTCAGTGAGTCAATACTTTCATGATCTCTTATTAGTACAATGTTTTAATTTCAGCTACAACACTTTCGAGGAACAATGATTACTTAAAAAAACACTCATCAGTCCAAAAGATATTTAAAATAGAGCATTGAAAATGGTTACTTATTAAAAAAATAATACAAGTTGTCACCATCGACGCTGTTGATTCGATCGCTTCAGCACGAAACACAGACTTCTTGTACAAAATGGATAGAAAGGTGCTCAGTCCTGGCGTGAGGGGATGATTGGGCAGCGATTACAGACAAAGGCATCACTTCTACGCCTTCAGTGGAGCCATAATAATCAAAGACGGTGAGACTCGGAGAGGCACTCGTTGCTCTCCGTCACCACCTTCGTACATGTCCCTGTCATCGAGCAGATCAGAGAAAGTGACCGCGATAAAGTGGAGGACTTGGAAGCTTTTCAAGTTCAAGGTTCTCATTGTTCTTTCATCTTGAGTCGAGACGATCGAGTTGACAAACCTGCGCTCCCAATCCGAAACCAAAGAAACATCAAAGTGGAGTCGGTGTTATTCGTAGAGACTGTAGACGCAGTGAGGGTCGGACTAGCAGGACTTCTGGACTACAAACACCAGAGGACTGAAACATAAAGTTTATATAACACTATTGAAGGCTGAGCCTCAACACCATCGTTCCGAAAGGATCCTTCAGGACTGCGCTCAGGTCAGACGTTAGAATAACAGTGGTCAATAAACTCGTGTCAATAGACGTCTAACATCAGGTTATTCTGTTAAACACTGGATATTGGATACAGGTAACATTTTATCCATGATACCACCTCAGCGCTGCTAGAACGCAAAATATAAAAGGTATAAAGGGGCTCGTTAATCACAAAGAAAACCAGTGGAACAGGTGACATCACTTACCTGCCATGGCAACGAGTTAACGCACAAGCACAGGAAACTCTAACCATATAAGAAGACTGAAGAGGAAGAAGAGACAAAACACAATGAAGAACAAACAGAGCTTAAATCAGCTTTAATCAGCTTAAATCAGAGCTTTAATGTTATTCCAATACGGTACCTTGCTTACACAGTGACTGCTTCGTCTTAGTTTGTGTTATTTAAGTTTCTATCTAATTCTATTTTGTTCTTTTACATTGAAACGCTTGTACTTGGTGTTGTTTGTAAGGGGACTGGGGGTAACGTCATTTAAATTCTCTACAGTATATGTATGTATGTACTGTACACGAAGCAGAATCGACAATAAAGTTGACTTTGACTTCATTTTATCAACTTGATTGTGATTGTCCCAGGTGTCACTAACTTTTGGTTGCAGTACCGAGGAGAGAGCAGCTGCCTGCCAAAACCCACATTCAAAACCAGTCACAGAAGCACTTTCAGGAAGAGCGCACATCTGATAACCTCGCGTCGTCTTAAACAACACGCTGTCTGTTTAATAACTCGTTCCCGCGTCAGGGGTAGCTCAGTGGTTAAGGCAGGGGTCTCAAACTCAGTTCCTGGAGGGCCGCAGCCCCACAGAGTTTTGTTCCAATCCTGCCCCAACATACATACCATGTAGTTTTCAAATAAGCCTTAATGACTTGTTTAGTTGGATCAGGTGTTTTTAATTATGGTTGGAACAGAACTCTGTGGGGCTGCGGCCCTCCAGGAACTGAGTTTGAGACCCCTGGGTTAAGGCATTGGACTACGGTTCGGAAGGTCCCAGGTTCAAATCCTACAACCACCAAGTCGTCCCTGCTGGGCCCTTGAGCAAGGCGCTCAGATGTTAAACGAGATAAAAATGTAAGCCGCCCTGGATAAAGTCGTCTGCTGGATGCTTCTATGTCATTCTGAACTGCGAGTGTTCTTTTATTTACTGCTGCAAAACTAACTAGATTCTGACACCCAAATTGTTCTTCAACCCATGATCAAGGACGCGACCTGGCATGTTGAACACAGGATTGTACGCCTTACGTAGCGCACTACTGTAGCTTTTCATGTAACGCTATTTTAGATTCGAACCCGGACGTTAAAGCAGCTGATATTCTAACACTCTCGTGCTGTCAGGGATAACCCCTAGAGGGCGCCAGAGCGCCCTGTGACTTTGTTGTAGTTTTGTTTCTTTTTTTACTTCATTTCCCAGTGTGCACCTCGGTCAGGTGCCGTGGGCGCTCACCTGAACCGTGTTGATTATTAGTTTCTTTATAAATACGTTTAGTTAGTTGTCTTGCATCTGTCGATTTTCACCTCGTTAATGTCTGCGTGTTCAGTTCGTGTTTCCCGTTACCTTTATTCGTGTTTTGGTTTGTTTTATAGTAAAGTCTATTTGTTTGTTTAATTTCCCTGTTTTTCTGTTTAAATAAAAAACATCGCTTCCGATAACACCTGAGTTTGTGCCTCGAACCACGATTCAAGACACGTGCCTACGACCTCACGACCTCATGTGATACTGCTTATCTGTCTCATTATAGTAGCATCTGACAATGGATATAATAAATTAGGTGAACAGTTGTCACATATACTTCATTTACATGAATTGGGCAGTAAGTAGACAGTCAGTTCTCAAAACTGATTTGTTGAAAGCTGGAAAAATGGACAAGTGTAAGGATCTGAGCGACTCTGACAAATACAGCAGTGATGGCGAGATGCCTGTTCTTGTATGCAGGGGTTAGTACCTACCAAATGTGCTTGGTGTGAGGTGTGAAGGCTAGTGTGTCTGGTCTAATGCCAAAGAAGATCTCCTGTAGCACTGTGAAGATGAATGATAGATTCGAGCTAGCTGTGAACGTAGCCATGGACTGATCAGAGCGCCCACGCTGACCCCTGGCCACCACCCAAAACACCTATAATGGGCACGTGAACGAGAGCATGAAGCAATGGAAGAAGTTTTACTTTCTCAATGTAGAAGAGTGAAGGGTGTTGTCATGTGTTTTAATAAATATAATTTGAGACAAGTTCCAGGTTTTCATAACTCCTAGCGGAGCATGTTAGCATTGTTTAACTTAGAGACCTAAAATTCTCATAAACACGGGAAATCGGGTGCACGTGTTTAAGCCTGGCGTTTCTGAAGCATGCAATTCGCTTTCACTAACATTGTTCTCTCTTTAAACAAATCGGGAACGCTAGCTGTCTGTCATAGCGCCCGGAGCTACACGCCGAGCAGGAACCGATTTGAAAAATCCTCTTTTAATAACCCTTCTATGTATTTTCAGTGACGTGACGTGAACTCAAAGAACTCCACATCAGCTTAACTTAATTTCAAACGTCAACTTCTCCCGAGCGACAGAGTGACGGTCGGTTTATTATCCCACACCGCGGAAGAGCCGAAGCTCGAGGTGTTTAAGGAAACCCACCACGGAGTGTTTTTAAATCTGCTATAACCCCGTCATGAGGCTTTTTGCTCGTAGTGACCTTCTGACCAGGCGGAATCGGGAAAACGTCAGGAAAGTGTAGGAATCATCGGTACGAAACGACGAGGGTCAGTTGGTACCAGGAGTTACAGAGGAATTGTTATTGTTAGCGTTAGGAGCCGGATTAAGAATCATGCTCGTTAGCATTACTGGAAAGTCCTGGCCGGAGAACGGAGCTTCGGTACAAACCTGCAACCTGAGGCTCAGCTTGACTAAAAAGTGAAATGAGGAAAGAACTCTCCTTCTCATACTCAAACTTCTGGTTAACGTCTGAGAGTTGGAGAGCTCACGTGGCTAGTGGCGGCTTTCCACGGCTTTAATCTTGCGCTTGTTGTCACCGTTGTTATTCTACACATCTCGGCTGGAGAAACGTAAGAAGCAGCATTGATGGAGTTTTGTTTTGCGCGAGGTTGTGGATGGATGACCTCTTAAATCCGTCCTGACGGAGGAACACTTTCTGACACGCAAGCTAAAAGATGCACGCTCGCGTTTTACCTTCCCAGTCGTTTTTTTTTCTCTTCTTTTTCTCAACTCTCTATTTTGCTGCTGTCCCCCCCGTAACCCCTCGCTCCAGTTTGCTTTCCGTGCTGACTTTTGGCTGGACCGTAGCTCTTTAATTTCCCTCACCTGCCACTTGCTTCGGAAGCTGCCACTCCGCTCCCGGGCTTTGACGTTTGATAAGATGCACTGGGCGTCCCTTAAGAAAGTGAAATGCTAAAGATTTAGGACCTTTATGTTTTTGCATAGATAAGGTTAGAAGGAGATGTTGAGCGTAGAGTTGTTACGAAACCAGCAGGATTCTTGCCTCCCATGTGCCTGTCCCTAGCTGCCCATCAAAAACCAATATCCTCAGATCTGACCCTTGTGTTGTCTTTTTAAATAGGAAAGAATTTGCGTCGAAGTCTAACCTGGCTCTCCTGACACTCACATTCCAGTCTTCCTCTTGCTGCTGAGGCCTCAGGATGTAAAGACCTCCAGCAATCCGTGTCCAGTCGAGCGACCCCCGTTCCCCCCTGAAGGAAAATCACCCCGATGGCCCCTTTCTCCATCCTCCCTCCCATTCGCTTTCCGCCTCTCTCTCTCTCTCTCTCTCCTTTTCTCTGTGTGCAGTTGTTTCTTCTTTAAATACAGTAACACAATCTGTGGAGAAACTGATATAATCTTTTCTAAACTATAAAAGTCAGTCACCCAGAGAAACATCTGCACGGCCAAATTTAAAACAAACTGTCAGGGAATTGGGTAACCCCATAAAGCGAGCCAGAGGGAGAGACGGAGTTGCCGCAGGCGGTTCTTTTTACCTCTCCAGTCGTCTTTCCCTGTTTATCCCTCCGTCGTGCAATCACTCCATTCCTGTAAATTCCACCGCATCTCGCCCAAAGGCCACCCAAGGTACGCAGCTTTTTTCGGGGCGGCTGTTTTTATTAAGTATTAAAGACCTGCTAAGCGCTACAGTTTCTCTTTCTAACTCAGGTTCTGGACGGCGTCCAGCAGCCCTCCTGCGCTTACAATAACATTCTCCACAGGAGCAGCTCGTTTGATGTCTGCAGGTGATTCGGGCCGCTTATCACAGAAGTTCGGACGGAGATGGACGAGATTAAGGCTTTACTTTAAAACGGCGGTTCAGGTGTTTAAAAACGGCCTGCGCAAACAACGCTAGTTTAACTTGATTACCTGGCGCAGTAATCAGAGAAGTAGCGCACGTTTTAATCTACCAGGGTTTAGCAAACTGTTTGTTTTATTTAAGGCCAGATACGTCCATGGGGGAGTCGCCGGTAAAAGGCTATAATAATCCGTGATCAAAATAATTAGTGAAAATCAAAAACAGGAAACGCGGCAATAGGGAAAGACTGAAACACAAACGTACAAATACACAAAGTAATAAATGTGCTAACGCAGAACAGGTGAGGACAATCAAGGGACAAACCAATGAGACAATGACAAGGGTGGAGTGGTGGGGGAGGACACAGCATCAGAGCTGGAACAAAATTATGTCACTGCCGTAGCAACTGTGATGCAAATAATTAAAAAAAAAAGGGAATTACATGTTGCATTCATTAATGAAAAAAATTAATAAATAAAAAATCAGGTTTAGCCTACATTTGAGTTTTTTTTTGTTGTTGTTGCCTAAAACATGCTTTGACAATTAAAATTTAGGAAATGGTAAATATATTTGATTAAAATGAAGTGGAAATGTTTTTCTTTACCATTCAGCCTTACTGTGGTTGTGTGTGTACAGTAGGTTACACATTTAAAATTTAAAATACAGTAAGTCTAAATAAAGATGCATACAACATTGATAGCTAAAAAGGACCTTCCTTGCACAGAGTATTTCACGATTTAATAAAGTTGGTAGATACATAGGTTTTATAGTCTAATGGACAATTGTAAAATTTCTACCTTAAAAAAAAAACTATAAAAAGCTGTAAACAGTAATTACGGAAACAACGCCAATAACTGGTGTGACGGGCATTTACTTAAAATACAGTAAAAGGCACAATTTGTGCATTTTTCAAATAAAATGAGCTGCTCAAAAAGATCATTATACCAGCTTTACAGTACTTTATGTACATACTAGAAAATGCACATTATTTCTAAACATACGATACTATGTGTAACTGTTCATTCTTTTCTGAAATAGCCATTATGATAAAACTTTCACTTGTTGTTCCATTGTTGTCCAACGTATCGTATCATCATTAAGGGTTAATGTGTAATCTAATTGTATTTATTTATATTCAGTATATGAGACTCTTCTGACTCTAATACTAACATCTATATCGATGTATTTCAATTATATTCAATTACATTTTAATTTAACAACTGGCATTGTCACAAAATAGCTTTATAGAAAGCATGTACGCAGTCAGGTATAAATGTACAATGTACAGGGTTAAACTGAAAAATTCTCTTTGATGACCCTGAGATGATCATATCTAACCCATGTTCTTTCAATGCCAGGGATTTCAAGAAATGTCCCAAACACCAGTCCTCAACAATGATAAATAAATAAATAAATAAACAAACAAAAACAAATTCGCTTGTTCACTGTCTTGACATAAAAACGTATGACATGTGGTTCTCCAAAATTCTATTGCCTATTATACTTGCCATCTTTTAGCAACCTTCAAAGCTAAGTAGTTATATGCAGGACTAGAACTTGAATTTATCATCGTGATTAGCCAGAATACAGTACAATACACACTATACATATATTAGCTAGAAGTTTGAACAGACAAATCAATCCCATTATTTTACATTTGTCTTGAAATTGATTGCACGTCTGAGTTAAATTCCCTCCTCCCTCCCTTCCCCCCCCCCAAGCACACACACACACACACACACACACACATACACACCATCTTTAAACCACTTATCCAGTCCAGCTCACTTTTTCCCAACAGCATGTCTCATTCACGATTACCGGCTCAATTATACAACATTAGCAGCAGATTTCTCAAAAAGCCCCGCTAGCAAGCAGATATCCATTTAAAGCCCGAGACTGTAACTCGCAATGGCAGTTGGTTGGTTTATAAAGCTAATATTTCAGTGATTGTGTAAGGCAATAAGGCGGAAAGCTACTGAAATGATCCGTAACACTGAGCTAGAGGTCATATTTGTTCAGCATCTCTCAGCCTTTTTTTTTTTCAGGCTTAAGCAGTGTGTAGATTTATGTAGCGTGTTTGCTAAAACCGAACCCATATTCGCAGATTAGCAGTCAGACAATGAGCTCCTAATCAAACCAGAAAAAACACAAAGATTCTTCTAGCAAATGCCAAATTGTGTTTATCTTTAAATCACGCGCACGTGCTAACTTTTCTGATTAATTCTTTTAAGCGGACTTTTTATTCATGTATTTACTTTCAAACATGAATTTTGTTATTTTGGCGACATAGTAATTCTAGCAAGAAGCTGAAATTTTGGCAGGCAATCTAAAAGCTCCCAGCCCATCTACAGTAATTGACTTTCTATTGAATGATATTGACTTCTGTCTACATTTAGAGTTTGGTGATTCTTTAATCATTATCTCAGTCATAAGCTATAAAAACATGATTTACAGATAATTTTTTTATCAACATGTCATCTGAGACTGGAGAGATAAAACCCTTTCTTTTTTTTTTAACTTTTGAGTTGTTGTTTTTTTTTTTTTTTTACATTTTTACACATCATTTATGAAATTTTGTATTAATATTTGTTTTTTGTCTCATGTGTATTTTATTGTCTTGTATTTTTAATATTGCATATTAACATATTAACTGCTGTTCCACCATACAGGAACCTCTGCAGTCTATCTAGGGACCGTGGAGGCGGATGGCCACCACTGAATTTATTCCCATTTTTTACAACTGTATGAACCCCCAGCTACACTATGGGGAATTTGGAAACGCCAATTAGCCTAATCTGCATGGCTTGGTACTGTGGGAGGAAACCAGAGTATCTGGAGGAAACCCACCAAGCACAGGAAGAACATCCATACAAACTCCATACATCCTGGATCCTGGAGATGCAAGTGCTAACCACTAAGCCACCATGCCACCATCACACTGTCACATGGCTACCTACCATGATACCGCTCTGGAAGAACACAGCGATAAAAGAGATTTGCCAGCCAAGCTTAGGCCAAGATTATAGGGTTGTGATTACACCCGATCAAACTGAACCCACAGCTGTCAGAAACCCAGATGTGTTCAAGGAGGAAGAGAGAAGAAAAAGAAAACCACTGCTCAAGATCATCCCTTGGAGCGTTCCTTCATAGACTGAGAGAAGACCTTTGACAGGGTGGACAGGAACAAACTTTGGCCAGTCCTTATACAATATGGAATGAGCAACAACCTGGTCAATGGGTGCCATAGCCTCTACAAGGAGAGTCTCAAGTGGGTGTGATCACAAGCACAGTTCTCAGTTCTTCATGTGGGCCTTCAGAGGGCCTTGGGGATTACCGTAAGAGGCAGGATTTGAAAAGAAGACATCAGAAAGCAACTAGGGCTCAAAGCCATGTCACATCACATGAAGCTCCAACAAATGAAATAGTTTGGGCTCATCTCAAGACTGCCACCACACAGCTTATATTCGCAGAGCCACAGGATGACCCAGGAAGATGTGGTTTGATGGTCTCACAGAGCACCACTTAAGCATCAAGGAAGCCACAAACCCGGCAACTGAATGGCCCTTTTACACCTACAGTACCGGTAGACGGTGGAAATGAAGTGAAATGTGTGTTGCTTGATTTTTGCTATCTTGTACAGTATGCAGCAACAAGCTGCACATCGACTACACTGAAGTGAATCCAGTTTTCATTTCTATAGTATTGTCCCTTGAGAACGCATAATAAAGTGGCTGCTGAAACGTGAGGGGTGTAATGACTCACTGTGAGATACTGTAGTCTGTTTAAGAATAATAAATTAGTTAATTGTTTTAAAAATGGTGAAGTTGGAGGCTTGGGGTAATCGCTTTAGATGCCACCCAAACTCACCCCTTTGGTCAGGGAAAAGTTGTTGCTAAATTGATTAAAATTTCATCAAGTAGTTTAAGTACAATCCAAAGGTTTAACCAGCAAAGTAAAAAGAAAGGTTTTGTCTGTACATCTTAACGTTGCATACATTGGAGGACCCCAAACCAACCTCAGTCTTTCTGTCTGTCTTTCTGTCTGTCTGTCCAGCCAGGATGTGTCGCATTATAATACTGACTGGACAGAATTTAATATCACTTTGTCTGCCTCCAAAAAAAAAGCAAAGTAAACTAGGAAAACTGAACCTTGGTGAAAAGATGAATGTTTATTCTTCCTGCAGTTGTGCAGTTTAGGCAATGCTTTGGTGTGTTTCTTCTTCTTTTTCTTTGTGTTGGAGGCACAATAATAATAGTATTCAGTTAATGTACAGGTCACATGTACCTTACAGCACAGGGAAATATTTTTCTTTTCGAAATATCGTAGTTAGGAAGCTGGAGTCAGCCAGGTAACAGCGTTCCTGGAGCAGACAGGGTTAATGGCCTGGCTCAAGGGCTCAACACTGGCTACTTGCCAGTGCTGGGGCTCGAACCCCCAACCTTTCAATCAGTAAGCCAGTAAACACTGCCCCCCCCCC
>QMIH01000376.1:396838-412995 GCA_003987875.1 Clarias batrachus | reverse complement strand
TGTAAAAAGGAATAAAAGGATACCAAATACAGTAAGTCTCAGAGTTCCGGGTACTGTCCTGGAAGAAACGTTACACAATGTAAAGCATAAATTTAAAAAAACACAGGAGAATAGCAAAGAGAATCCCGGCGACGCAGCGGAGTCAGTTTATCTCGTTTAAAGGGAACCCGACTGAAGAGCTGAAAGAGATTTTAAAAAGATTTAAAAGCTAAACGGAAAAATAAGATTAAAGTGAAAATTACAAATAGAAAGAAATAAAGGGAGAGATAAAGGAAAAAGTGATAAAGGAGAGAAAAATGATGAAGGAGAAAAAAGTGAAAATAAAAAGTATGGAAAAAGAAAGAGGTGGAACAAAGGAAGGAGGAAAAGAATGACCAAAAAAGGACAACAACAAAAAAAAGCTAAAAGAAAAAATAAAAGTTGAGTAAAGAAAGAAAGAAAAAACAAATGTGATAAATGAGAAAAAAGTAGTAGACAGCAAAAAAGATGGAAAGGAAGGAATCAAAATGGAAGAAAGAAAGAACGAGAGAAAGAAAGTAGAGTGACGTGATGACAAGAAAATGGTAGGAGAAAAGATAAGAAAAGAAAGAGGAAAGAAGCAGGAAAGGAATGAACCAAAAATTTAAGAAGAGCTGAAAGATAAAAGAAAAGAAAGAAAGAAAAAAGAATGAAAGTGATAAAGGAAAAAGTGATAAAGGAGAGAAAACAGGAAACTGATGGAGAAAAAAATGTAACAGTAAAAAGTATGGAAAAAGAAAGAGATGAAGACGTTGGAAGGAAGGAAGGAGAAGAAGAATCACCCAAAAAGGAGAAATCAAAGCTGAAAGAAAAATAAAAGTTGAAGAACGAAAGAAAGAAAGAATGAAAGAACAAATGTAATAAAAAAGTAGTAGACAGAAAAAAGAAAAAAGAAGGAAAGGAAGGAATCAATATGGAAGAAGGAAAGAAAGAAAGTAGAGTGACATGATGACAAGAAAATGGTAGGAGAAAAGATAAGAAAAGAAAGATGAAGGAAGCAGGAAAGGAATGAACCAAAAATGTAAGAAAAGCTGAAAGATAAAAGAAACGAAAGAAAGAACAAATGAGATTAAAAAAAGTAGTAGACAGAAAAAAGAAAAAAAAAACATGATAAGAAAGGAAGGGCGAAAGAAAGAAAGCGATATAGAAGAGACATAAAGTATACAAGCAGATGAAGTAAAAACAACCACACGTGTATATTTCAGGGAGATGATCTTCTTCACGTTTCCTCAGACAGCTCGGGTCGGCGTGAGCGTCAGCGTTCCTGCAGCCCAGTGTAAAGACACAGCATGAGCACGTAGCATCGTCATTTACAGCTTTACCTTCAGGCACTTTCACCACACACTCGCTCATTCTGCTGCATGATATAGAAAACCTCAGGTCAAAGTCTAGCAACGCTCCTGATATAGATTTTCTAGTGTGCTTACAGTGAATAACTCCGACTGGAGGGAAGTGTACTCCACAGCTGGAGTGCTTCTGCTGCAGGCCTTTCGTACTCTGTCACACCTGACTCAACTCATCCGCCAGTGAACGAGCTGTTCACTAGAGCAAGGGAAGCACTACAGCGTGAAGTGTGTGTGTGCCGTCCCTCGGCCCGAGACGGGAGAACCGGTGCCAGTGGCGTAGCGGTGATTAAAATGTGTCGGATTACTGTGAAGGAGGGAATTTGTCACGGCGGATCAGGATGATAAATGCGATGACTCGCTGAGCAACAGAGCCAACAGCTGGATGTTATGAGACCCCCGCTAAAGATCTCTCTCTCTCTTTCTCTTTCCTTTTCTCCACACACACACACACACACACACACACACACACAGACTGGTAGGCCAGGCTGCGTGACCAGTACATAAACCGGGCAAGAGAAACAGAGCAATGAGAACTAATAGAGAAACACATTTTTAATGTCAGGTTGTGTTTTTGCTATTTTACCCCGGGGCTCTATGCTGTTACCCCATGAGGTGCAGGAACTATAGTGGAACTTACAACGAGGAAGAAGTCTTAAGAACATCGTGTGCATGTTGGCAGGAGGAAAGGAAAGAGAAACAAACCAATATGGGGGGAAAATCTGAACAAATAATTTAAACATGGACGACCCCCTGCCCTGTACACTCTAGTGTTTACTCGCGAGAAAGAAAGAAAGAAAGAAAGAACGAACAGAGAAAAGTGATAAGGGAGAGAGAAAATTGGCAACAAGAATACAAGAATGAAGGACGGAAGATGGATGGAAGGAAGGATAGAGGAAAGTGATGAAGAGCGAAAATAATAGAAAAAAAGACAAGAGGAAGGAAGTAAAGAAGGACAGGGGAAAGGAATCAAGCAAAATGGCAGAAAAGCTAAAAGATCATTTAAAATTAAAAAAGAAAAAGGGAGAGAAAGAAGAAAAGAAAGAAAGACAAAGATGTGATCTAGCAAAGAAGACAGAAAGTGGACAAGCAGACGAGATATAAACAGAAGGAAGGAAGGAAGGAAGAAGTCTTAAGAACATCGTGTCCCTGTTGACCGGAAGCAAATCCTTTTCTCAGCTACTTTTCTCTGGGTTCGATTCCCGCCTCTCTGTGTGCGTGTGTGTGTGTGTGTGTGTGGAGTTCCATGTTCTCCCCATGATCTTTGGGTTTCCTCCAGGTCCAGATGAATCGGTGTTCCCAGATTGCCTGTAGTGTGTGAATATGTGTGTGTGCGTGTGAGTGTATGCATGCTTGTGTGAGCTGTAATAGACCGACACCCCATCCAGGGTTTAACACACTTGGTGTCCCCTGTATTGGTTCTAAGGAAAAATTGTTTTCACAATACGATTGTTTGTTCATAACTTGAATGTTCGTATGTATGGAACGTATTGTATTATTAAGATTTAACTAACTAGCATGTAGCATATAGCTAGCAAGCTAATCAAGCTGTAAAAAAAAAAATACAAGACCACTGGGAAAGTCGATATTTCCTTTCCAGTATTTCCAGTATTGTGAAAAAGTTTAATATTTTACTACAACTGATTAATGACTGCCGTCCCAACATCTAATCTCTAACCGCAGTCAACCCAGAGAAAGACAGGAGGGGGAAAAGGAGCCAAAAGAAAAGAAAAGCTAGAAGAGAAGTAAAGAAAATGGAAAAAGATAATAAAAAGAAAGAGAGAGAGAGAGAGAGAGAAAGAAAGGTGAAAAGGAGAGTGACAGTAAAAAGGTAGAAGGAAGGAAAGAGTAGATGAATGACCCAAAAATTACAAAAAGCTGAAAGATAAAATGGAATAAAGACAAGAAAAACATGATGGACATGAAACAATTTAAAGAGTTAAAGGAAGGAAGGAAGAAGGAAAAGACAGGAAAAGGAAACAAGAAAGGAAAATGGAAGAAAAGTTGAAAGAAAGAAAAGTGATGAAGAGGAAAAAAGACAGGAAAAGGAAGGAAGGAACAGAGTGGTTAAAATAAATAAATAAATAAATAAAAAGCATCCTGTCCACACCTAGCATCAATCGCTAGCTAACAGAGCTCGGTCATAATGTGGGACGTGAACGTCGCATCACGAGTCTCGAGCGTCGAGCCGTCAGTAAAACTCGGATCGGTGTGAACGTAGCTGTGAATCTAAACGTGACGCGTTCATGTGGAATCGTTTTGTAAAAACACAATGAACACACGACTGGGACTGAACGCAGCATTTCATATGGAGATGAGATCCAGGACTGTAGCCGCGCTGTCAAACTGCAGCTCTCACACTGAACAGAGCTGCACCGCTCTCACAGGCCAGCTATTGAAGTCCTCACACACACACACACACACACACACACACATGCACACACACAGTCAGTCTCACACACACAAACACACGCACACTCCTCAATACACTTCTTCATCTCCTTATATCCGCTGTGTACACATCTCCTTTGAAAACAAGCACAATGCCAGACGTCATGTGAGTGTACGTAAACACACACACACACTTGCGTGCATGAACAGACACAAACACACATGGATGATAATGAGAATCTGACATCATGACTGGAGGGTCTCGTGTTTCTGTCTCAGCGTGTGTGTCTGTTAGACATGTGTCTATGTGTATGTGTGTGTGTGTGTCTCTGTGTGTGTGAGGGCTGTGTTATTGCTACGATACACAAACACACACTTCACATCCTGAACTTTCTAAACAAGAGCTGTGTTCAGCTCTTAGTGACCGCACGCTTCATCTGTCTCCTGCAGAACATTTTCCTCTCTGTCACTGTTTATTTGTGTGTGTGTGTGTGTGTGTGTGTGTGTGTGTGTCTGAGTAAGTGTGGGTGTGTGGCCATGTATTTATCTGTTTATGAGGACTAAATGTCTCGCTAATGACAGGGATACGTGACAATTTCAGGACTGTGTGGTCCTCATAAAGAAAATGACTTTTTACACAAAAGTGCAGCTTTTATTTGAAGAAGAAAAAAAATTTATATAAAAGAGGCAAAATATTTACTTTTGGCTTGTGAGGTTGGTGTTAGTGGTTACGGTTACAAGAGTTACCGTAATACACGAGTCAATGGAAATTCCTTACGAAGATAGTAAAACTGTTGCGTGTGTGTGCGCGCATGTGTGTGAATAGAGCTCTATGGAAGAGGAGGAACGCTGCTGCAAGTTTCATCTAAACCACATGATGGTTTTACATTTACATTTTGTATTTATGGCGTTTGGCAGATTTGCTTATTCAAGCTTAGCAAACTTAGTATTTTTATTGCAGGTATTGCAGACCAGACCAAGTGCAAAGACAGCAGCAAGTTTGGAAAATGCCAGAATGAAGAGTCGGATACCTCGGACGGTGTTTTGTTCATGTTTGAAGACAGCAAGGACTTTAAAGGAGTTCATTCCACCACCTGGATACATGCACAGGAGAAGAGACAGTCTTAATGTTTGTCTAGATTGTGCCTTGAGTGCTGTGTGTGGTAGTACGGTACCAGATTTGATCAAGGAAAATTTTCAATTGGTGACCAATTTTGGGGTGCTACAAGAACCTGCTGGAGGTAGAGGTGGAGGTACAGGTTGAGGTGGAGGTACCCGTGGACGTTCCCTGGGTGGCTACGCCCAGGATCAGTTCATGGCACATGGACGAAGCCCAGAATGATCACCCAGCAGCAAAAGAAAGGTTGAGTGCTTGTGATGTTGTACAGAAGAAACCAAGAATAGGACCATCCGCTTCAACATCAAGGCTTATAAAGAAGTCATAAGAGTCATTCTGAAGGAGTCATAAGAGCATTCATATGAAACAAACTGGTCTTCCATAGATTTGAGCATAGAATAACTAAGAGAACAGGCAAAGCAAGAAAAGTGAAACGGTCCGAGTTCTGAGCCTTGAGGGACACCATTGAAGAGTCTGCAAGGAGCAGATGAGGATCCAAAATAAGTATCTTCAGAACAGATAGGAGACTATTGTGGCCAATTGCAGAGAGGTTCAGGCTGATTTCACTGCATTACTCTTAACACTAACTAAAATATTTGGGGTTCCTGGGTGGTTCAATAAAAAAGTATCTGCGCTATTGGTGGGGACACGATTATGCCAGAGCAATCAATGGTCAGGGATTCCAGTGAGCAAACGTAGACATGCATTGTTGGGTAGAACAATGTACTCTCCCAGTACACTCTCAATTAGCAATATTAAAAAATTAGCTCATGTATGGAAAAAAGTCAGTTAGGGCTTTTTTGGGTGTTTAATTGCCACAGTGGCAGTTCAAAAACTTGATTACAGGGGTACTAGTGAGTTGTTGGAAATTGACGTGATGGCACGGCTGCAGAGTGAGTCGACAGTATCCCAAAACCTGCCAGTAGGTGCATTAGTGGCTGTAAATTGCCCCTAGCTATAATTAATGGTCAGAATCTGTGATCCAATTTTTAAAAATCCAATTTTTTGCTATGTTTCTGTGGATTAGCTCCAGATCCACCACTAACCTGACCAGAAAAAAAGTGGCTACACAAGGCAAATGAAAGCATGGAGTAAAAGTCAGTTTGACAACTTGGGACTTGGGAAGATACGCTGGAATGCTAGACATTGTTCCAAGTGAAGATGAAAGGCAATTGTCATATGCAACTCGCTGATGCTGGGACTTGTGAACCCCCAGCCTTCTTATCAGTAAACCAGAGCCTTAAGCTCTGGACCACCACTGACGTGCAAATATGGGCTGGTAGCACACACCTTCCAAATTGTATTCATGATTTATTTGAGATCTCGTTAAAAGCATTGCCCAGTGTGTATGCAAAGTGTGTGTGAGAGAGAGAAAGAGACACAAACGGAGAAAACCAACAGGAGACACGTTCGGTCTCCTGGCTCTTCCTGTTTAGCCGGGGTGTCTGTGCATGGTAAACACTTCTGGTGCCATGCCGGACCCGAGACTAGTCAACTCGAGTGGAGGGGATTGTCGGCCGTCGAGGTCTCCTGCATCCCCTCACTGTCATGCTGCTCAGATCCGAGGAAACATTCAAAGGAAGTTAGCGATTGCTTATGGCTCTGTGCAATGTCTCTCTCTCTCTACCTCTCTCTCTCCTTTCCTTCATCTCTCCATGCGTCTGCTACTGTTTCCTTTTTTCTTTCTATACTCTTGAAGCTGAATCAGTTTCTTCCTCAGCACATAGCTTGGTGTCCAGTCTCAGGTAGGAGGTGGGGTTTAAAATTTGGTGGAATTGTACATCGTTAGAAGAGAATACGATACCCCCAGGTTGTTTTGCGTATTTATTTATTCTTTAATCTGATATTACTCCACTGAGTCTGGAGTTCTGGTTACTGTCTTTTTGGGTCTCCTCCAGCTTCCTCCCACTTCCCAAAACCGTTGCTATTTTGATAGGTTGATGAGTTTCCATTATTTATTACACGCATAAAAGAATATTTCCTGACTGATTGTATTTCAGTTGTCTAAAGGACATTTTGAAACTTGCATGAAGTCATTTGGCTTTGTATATTTTTACACTGTTTAGAGCTAAGCTGTCCAAATACCGTTCACCATTATTACACTCGAAGATTCAGCAAAACATCAACAGCACCCGAATGTGAAGAATGGCTAAGAAAGAGATTCAAGAGCCCCTAAGTTTTCATATTAGGCCCCCGGGATTGTTTCCGAGAGCACTTGACCATAAAGTCTGGTTCATTTTGATCAGTGAGGACACAATCGTCCCGTACTCTGGAACCGTGCCCGAGTCTGCTGGAAAAGGTGGTCTCGTGAACAACACAGCATACCAGATTAAATCAGATACCTGTATGGAAGCGAATCGTACCCGTGAACAAAAGTAGGTCGCTGTTAAGACGCGACATCATCCGTCATACTGAAATATGTCTGGGCGTAACATGCACCATTCTCGTCCTCTGAAAAAAAAGTAGGAAAGAAAGAAGGTGACACTTGACATTTTTTTCTGAAATATGAATAATATTAGCCATAGCGCAAAGATTAGCGTCCTCGTTCTCTTCTTATCTTCTGCTTAATTGTGGCTAACAAACCATGTAGGAGCACACTGTCACATGCTGTATTGGAAAGTTTAACTACACAAGTGAGAGCAAAAATCATTAACTCTGGCCAGTGATGATGTGGGGTAGGAGGAGGGGGTGGGGGCAAACCGTTCCTGGGCAAACTGGGCTTGGGCCTACAAATCAATCGTGCCTAGTTTGAAAGTGCTCTTCCTTAGTGAGCTCATGGGTTGTTGTTCGGATGTTGAGCACACTCCAGTTCCAGTTCATCCCAAAGGTGAGGGTTCATGGGGTTGAACCATCAGGCAGGGCTCCGTGCAGGACACTCGAGTTCTTCCACTCCTACCTTACGAAGAGTTGGCCATGAGTTGCATACATTATGAACTAAATTACAGTACAGACCAAAAGTTTGGACACCCCTTCTCATTCAGCGAGTTTTCTTTCTTGTGTTCTTTAGCCCTAATGCGTCTCTTCTGCTTGTTGCCTGTCCTTAGCAGTGGTTTCCTAGCAGATCTTCTAGCATGAAGGCCTGATTCACACAGTCTCCTCTTAACAGTTGTTCTAGAGATGTGTCTGCTGCTAGAACTCTGTGTGGCATTGACCTGCTCTCTGATCTGAGCTGCTGTTAACCGCCGATTTCTGAGGCTGGTGACTCGGATGAACTTCTCCTCCGCAGCAGAGGTGACTCTTGGTCTTCCTTTCCTGGGGCGGTCCGCATGTCAGCCAGTTTCTTTGTAGCGCTTGATGATTTTTGTGACTGCACTTGAGGGAAAATTCCCAAAAGTTTTCCCAATTTTTCCGACTGACTGACCTTCATTTCTTAAAGTAATGACGCCCGCTCGTTTTTCTTTACTTAGCTGCTTTTTTCTTGCCATAATACAAATTCAACCTCCTTGAATGAGAAGGTGTGTCCAAACTTTTGGTCTGTACTGTATGTGTTTTCAACTTTGCGGCAAAGTTCGGCGGGGAAGGAACATATGAAATAGCTAAGAAACAGTCCACAACTGGCCATCAAACTACTTATCCTTCAGCTGTCCGAATACTTTTGAGACTGAATGGATAATTTAACATCTTTGGGTAAATTATAGCTAAGGGTACGCCCCATGATCACAGCTTGATTGCTTCATTGCTTCAATTCCTTTGCGACGATGTTCATTTGGTGGTTAGAAATCGGGTTACCGTCCAAATATTTATGAACCTGACTGTATATAAAGTTACAGTTAAAGAAACACGTGGTGTAGAGTAGATTTACTCACATTTGTCGCACAATGATTGATTTTCAGAATTCTGAAAAGCACGTTTCTTTCCTGAGATGTTTTTCTTTTTTCATTTCTGCAATAAAGACAGAAAGAGAAAAAGGAAGACAGACAGTGACAGGACGAGCGGGTCTCCAGCTGTGTCCCATTAGCACCAGAGCATATGGCAGCAGGAAATGTCCAGAGGGGTGTACATCGCTTTAAACTCGCTTTATTAGTAAAACTCAGCCATCTCTCTTTTTCTTTCTTTCTCTCTCTCTCCTTCCCTGTCTTTGTCTTTGCCCCTGTTTTTTTTTTTCTTTTTCTTTTATCACCGTGTCTCTCCATCTTTCATTCATTCCCTGTCTCCAGTTCTCTTCTCAGTCTGCTCCTTCTCACCCGCACTGTCTGTCCTGAGTCCCCCACTGCCTCGGGACACGGTCGGCACCGCTGCAGTAGAAAACTATTAGAGATCTGGGAACGAGGACAGACCACCCAGACACACACACACACACACACACACAGACATGCAAACACAGAAACACACATACACACGGCACATAATGGCTACCAGGAGGAAGTCCAGCCATCATGCCTACAGCTGTGTGGAAGAGAGAGAGAGCGAGTGAGAGAGAGCGAGAGATCATTATTCAGATATTGATGGTTTCATTATTATTATTATTATTATTATTATTATACTAAATAATGACATATGCATCAGTACATCATTTGGAATGAACAGATAATGTATTAACGGGACACCCACTATCCATTTGTTTATTTGTTTGTTTGTTTGTTATTTAGAAATGTGCGTCAGACCGAGATTTCTCACCAGAATGGATTTTTTGTTTACTTTCATGAGCCTAGACACACATTCATTAACATAAATGCCAGCTGTATTTATCAGTTTCAGCTCATTCATCTTTAGCATTTGCCTGGTCAAGGTTGCGGCGGAACAGATATCAGTCCTAGTTCTTGTATATTTTGTGAAGTTTTTTAATTTGTAATATATCAGATATAAAAATAACATTCCTGGTCAGCTCTAGTTCAGGATTCGGCAATATAATCGTTCTGCAGTATGCAGGGGAAGCTCTGTTGAGCCCTTGAGTGAGGCCCTTAACCCTCAGGTGTATAATCAGATAAAATGTTAGTGGTTCTTGATAAGCACACCTGTCTAATGCCATTAATGTAAATACGCACGAGATTGATTGAAATTTCTTTTTGCTTGCATGTTCTCACTGTCTGGTGTCACCCGCTGTTAGCAGTCAGAAAGAGGAGAGCCCAGGTCTGCTTGCTGACCAGCAAAATGGATGAAGTAAACAACACAACAGGACTATGAAAAACAGGCTCTGTTACAGTATATCCAGGTGTACATCTGCATACGAACATCCTGCATTGAGAATTTTCACATTTGAAATAGAATTTCGAATTTCAGCATACGAGCCACCGAGCCGCTTCCTCGTATCTCCAGTTCGCGTACTGTAACCCGGGAGCCGATCAAAAATGTTTCAAGTCAGTGGAAAGCCGAGTGCAAAGTGAAACCAGTTTACATATGGTTTTGTCTGTGTGTGGTTTTTTTCTGTTGTTGTTTTTGTCCAAGATTTAGTGAAGACAAAGCACCGTGGGTCCCAAGAACGTTAACAAGGAGAGAAGGGAGCCGCTTTCAGTTTGGGTTTTTAAAGCAGCCGGTGCCGAGAGGAATCATAAATTAAGGTTAAGTGAGGTTTAAAGTCTATTTATTACAATTTTTTTCTCAATTTACATGTCTTTTCTAAATGTTTTGATTGTTTTTATATGCAAAAAATATGATTATAGTGTTGGTATATAGTTTTGGTAATACTGATCATATTTTTTAGGTGGCTGGAACGGATTATCTGCATTTACATTATTTCCGATGGGAAAATGTGTTTCACTATACGAAATTTCACCTTGTGTGCAGGAGTATCACTCACTCACCATCTATACCGCTTAATCCTGTATTCAGGGTCACGGGGGCCTGGAGCCTATCCCAGGAGACTTAGGGCACATGGCAGGGTACACCCTGGACAGGGTGCCAATCCATCGCACGGCACACACACACACTCATTACGGACAATTTTGGGAACGCCAATTATTCTAACCTACATGTCTTTGGACTGTGGGAGGGAACCGGAGTACCCGGAAGAAACCCACCAAGCACTGGGAGAACATGCAAACTCCATGCACACAGAGACGGGAATCGAGCCTGGCCGGGGATCGAACCCGGACCCTGGCGGTGCAAAGCGACAGTGCTAACCACTACACCACCGTGCCGCCCAGGGGTATCACTGTATATTATATTTTTTTGTTAATTTTATTATTACTATTTTCGTTTACAGAAACCAGGTTAAACAAGGATACATCTAACCAATGGAACAATGAGAAAATTATGAACTGGACCGGAACTGATGTAGCACAGGATGAGAAACTGTCAAAGAATTCACACACACACACACACACCGTGCTGATGCTGCAGACATTTCTACATCTGGGAAGGTTTTCCACTGTTTCTCACTGTGTCCAGGAGCATTCTGGTTACTTCTGGTTCAACTCATCCGCACCTTGGGGTTAAACCCGAATACTGATACTAATATTTGAAGCATGAGAAAGGTACACATTCCTGCATTGTGTTACATCCTTACTGTAGAGGCGGGCTGTTCAATGAGCACCAGATGGCCTGCAAACATTGATCACGCGCCTACATAGTGCAGTGACTTATGATATGGTTAATCAATTTGTAATTTGGTGTTCATGGCAAATTCTTTAACTGATATCCCTATGCAAGGGTAAAATCACACACACACACACACACAAATTTCTGGCATGGCTATAGGGCAAGACAGCAGAGAGGGTGAGAAAGTGTGCGCAGAATTCGAGACCTTTCCGAACCCATGCAAACATCCGCTCGCGCTTCAGTTCAAACAGTAATTATCATCAGAAGCAGGAGCCCGCGGACAAACATTATTCAGCTCTGTCCCGCTCTCTCCACCTCGGCATGCACGTGTTTCGCCATTTTCATCTCCGTCGCCCGGAGGGAACGTGACCCAAGTTTCTAATCACGGCGCGCAAACCTTTTTCAAAAGGGACTGATTGGAAAAAGACGGCGCTAATGTGAAGAATGTGACGCGGCCACCCTGCGTGTTAGCATTCCAGCGAGGACGTGTGCGCTGGAAACGAGCAGGAGCGAGCTTGGAACGTTTACTTCTTTGAGTCCCATTTCCTTTGATCTTGCCGATCTGGACTGTTCATGCTCTTGGATCTTGTCTGTGTCTGCGCCATTCATGAGTGGGGGAAAAACAAAAAAACCTCACAGGATTAGGGATGAAACCCAAATTACTCCTCTCTATTTTTCCACTCCAGATACGCAAAATTATTGTGACCTATTTCTGGTCCACCTCCAGCACACTGACCATCCGACCCACATCGTTGACCAAATGTCAAAGGCAGACCTGAAGAATTATTGCATATTTATAGAGAGATATATAAAATTAAAATATAAATTTAAAAAATTGCATTTTAAAACAACACTTTATTAAACACCATATTTATTACCAAACCAGCTGAAATTTTATTAAAATTTAACTTAAAAATGTCAAAAAAAAACAATTCAAGCAAGCGTGTCTAGAATTAATTCTCACCTTGCACCTTCAGATTCTTAGATGGATAATTATTATTTATCATATTACCTCCTATAGACTGTTCCACTATATCAATCTCCCTGCGTATTACTATATTTCTTCTTATAAAAGAGTTCGTTCTGCCCAAGTGATCTGATTGGACGAGAGGCGTTCCACGAGTGCTGATAATGGACGGTAACGCCACTTGGATGTTTAACTATATCAATCACTCGGTGTCCCAGGTGTTTTACATTTATTATTAATTACACTGTCTTTCAGTATGGATGAACGCAGGTCTTTACAAATGAAAAGAAAAAAAAAACTAACTAAAAAAACATAAAAAGAAAAGTGCTGAAGGGTTGCGGACCATTTTTAAGGTGGTCTGTTTCTTTTCTTGCTGTGTTGCTCTGTGCGAATCAGTGAACACACCTTAAATTATAAGATATAATCTTAGGCCGATCCAGATGATTTTCTTGGGGCTCTTGCATGACGTGAGGCCAGACGTGGTTCTGTAGTTAAGGTGTTGGACAGTCGGACGAGGAGTTCCGAGCCCTGGCGCTGCTGAATCGTCGACGTTGAACCCTTGAGCAAGGCCCTTCACCGGCAAGTGCTGAGATACGATCGGGCGTTGATATGATCCATCCATCCATCCTATGATCCATGGCATACACTTGGACAGAAAAAATACACTTCATGATAAAAAGTGCTGGAACGTCGTTCAGGTGGTGGTGGAGCTCGAAATACAAACCAGCGTCAAGAATCCACGCATTCCTCAAGTTAAAATTAGGGCTGATTTTATTTTTTAGGTGGCTGGAACGGATTATCTGCATTTACATTATTTCCGATGGGAAAATGTGTTTCACTATACGAAATTTCACCTTGTATGCAGGGGTATCACTGTATATTATATATTTTTTAAAATTTTATTATTATTATTATTTTCTTTGACAGAAACCGGGTTAAACAAGGATACATCTAACCAATGGAACAATGAGAAAATTATGAACTGTTTGTATAGAAAGTGCTGCAGAAAAAAAAAAAAGTTGAGGCTGAATTCAGTCAAATTTAAGAGCTTTTAATTTTGTATCCCTGTATATGTAACCTGAATCAGGTGTGGAACAAATAGATCAAGAGTTGTTGTTGTTTTTTGTTTTTGTTTGTTTGTTTACATTAAAAAACATACATGAGAGAATATCATGAATTGGCTCGAATAATAACAAAAAAATATATCATATTTCTTTGATCATTTCCTCAACTGACGCCCGTCAGTGTGACGTATACAGCACCTTCATACAGACGTCTGACGATATTCTCTTGTCCTTTAAACAAACATGGCAGCTACAAGACCACATTGTAGTCAGACACCGCATGCTCTGTACACACGCTTTTCCACCGGGAAAGAGAACGATGCAGCGGCTCTGTTGCCGTTTAGTCTTTGCACATCTTTCTCTCGCCTCCGCATCTGTACAATCTGATCAAACTGATCAGCCTTCTGTCAGTGCGAGTTTGTTGTTGGCCACGCCCATAACTCGAACAGCCGCGGAGCAGTCTCCAACTGGAAGAGCTGCTTTGCATTTTTCTGCGAGTCGATCTGGTAGCAGTTAGCGCTAACGTCGCTCACCACCGTTCGATCCATAACCGGCTTGATGAAACACATAACCGGCGGTGTGATTTCTGCCGATGTTAATGAATTGAGCTCTTGTCTCGTAAGCGGGTAACGATAGGCCAATATTTCCCATTCTGCATCAATTCAGAGACTTTAAACAGCACCAAATGTGCACTTTTCCGTACACGACTTTTTTTTCTCTCTCTCTTGGTTTATCCACCACAAATGTTTTTACTGCGACTTTCAAAACGAGTTTGTGGTTTTGTCTGTTTTTAATGCCGAGTATCGGCAGTTCGGACACTCTGTCCTGATTTCAAAGGGAAATAAAGTCTGAGACTGATGAAGGAACTGGAACAGATTGTAACGGCGCATCAAAATACAGAAAGTCAGCAGTGCGTTCAGCAGTCTGTGTCCTTAGTACACACTTGTAGTGTGTTATAGAGTGGGTGGGATTTAGGTGGAGGACTAGTCTGCTGTGCAGTGTGTGTGTGTGTGTGTGTGTGTGTGTTAGAATGTGGCCAGATTATATAGAAACGTATTATGTAATGAAGCCGTGCCCTCGTGCCTACACCCACATCAGAGCCGTGCTGATATCCAGCACAACAGCACGTCCTCAAGTGCGATATCGCTTTTTATACAACAGATCCACAAACACTGTTCATTATCAACAGATTATGAAAAGAATTTGTTTGTTTATTTAAACATATAAAGATAAACTCACAGGACTGACCTCCTGCACCTCCTCCATGGTTTATACGATACCGGTAATAAATTACAGGAAAACTACTTTCATGCATCTCGTTAATTAAACTAACTGTCGGTCGTTAGTTTCTGTAGTTCCGCCAGTCGCTGAAGGATGTGCACTGCAGGAGCAGAAATGACTGGCTAAATAAACTAACCCATCATATAGTAATAATCAGCGCAGCGGCACTCCCTCCTGTGTGATATTGCTTAATTGCACCACTGTGAGCACGTAGCCGAACGGGAAAAAAAAAAAAAAAAAGCAGCGGTGTGAAAAACTTGATTACGCTTTTGTTCGATGTCTACAACAGATTGTAAAAATGTATTGTCATATAAAAAGTATCATCAAGGCCTACTTTAAAGTAAAAAAGCCCTCTCGGTTTCCTTTATTCTTTTATTTATTTATTTTTTTTTTTATGAAATAGATCTTGGATTCATCGGATCGTTTATAAATATCCGTATGCAGATGGTTCAGGGCGGAGTTTTCTGTTCATCATTTTATCTCCTAATGAGGGTCCATAGACTCGTGGGATTTGAACCCACAACCTCCCGGTCACTAGCTCTGCAGCGGTATAACGGCTTAAACTTCTGTACTTCATACCACAGATATATCATGTAAGCTGGTCAGAGCTGTAAAAGCAAAAGTTTTGACACCTAACCCCAAAAGCAGCTCAAATTAACAGAGAAGGTGAGGGAGGGTTTTTTTTTTTTTTTTTCCTTTTCCACAAACAAGAATCTAAAGTGTTCCCTTTACACACACACACACACACACATATAAAAAAAAAATCGTCTTTTTACCCATAGCTCAGCACTCAGTCCTGAAAAGTGTAGTTTATTCATTCGCAGGTAATTATTAAACTGCTCGGCTGTGTCCAACATAAAGATTTACGGAGGAGCGGCTGCTGCCAGCGTGGGATTAAGGAGTGTGAGGAGAGCGTGTGTGTTCTCTTTGACCGCATTGTCACACTTAAGGGCTTGTTCTCGCGTTTTCTCGCCCTCCCTCGCCTTCCCTCCTTTTCTCTCGCTCTCCCTCGGTTTCTGTATCTCGGGGTCGGAGCATGTGCTCCCCAGGCCCGGCTCAAGTTAAGAGATTTAATACTTCAGCTATTCAGTCATTAAGGTGTTTTATACTGCCGGTCCCTGGCCTTCTCCTTTCGCTCGTAAAAAATAATATTTGTCTTTCCAACTGTACTGTGAACCGCAGAGTCCTTCTGTTTTATTTTCGTCAGTGCCGTAAAACACTGGTCTTCCCTCCCGTTCTGGCCCATTACCTTGTCCTGTAACTCCACAGCCATGTGTCTTCCTGTGAGTGTGTGTGTGTCTGTGTGTGTGTGTGTGTCTGTGTGTCTGTGTGTGTGTGTGTGTGTGTGTGTGTGTGTTAAGATGTTGGGAAGAAGGTCAAGGCCATGCTAGATTGTGTGTGAAAGAGCAAGAGAGAGTGAGACAGAGAGAGAAAGAGAGAGAGAGAGTGTGTGTGTGTGTTAGAGAGAGAGAGAGTGTGTGTGTGTTAGAGAGAGAGAG
>QMIH01000376.1:381260-395725 GCA_003987875.1 Clarias batrachus | reverse complement strand
CATGGGAGACGACCAAGAAGGACACCATTGTTGAAAACAAATCATAAAAAAGCCAGACTGGAATATGCCAAACTACATGTTGACAAGCCACAAAGCTTCTGGGAGAATGTCCTATGGACAGATGAGACAAAAATGGAACTTTTTGCCAAGGCACATCAGCTCTATGTTCACAAACGGAAAAATGAAGCATATGAAGAAAAGAACACTGTCCCTACTGTGAAACATGGAGGAGGCTCTGTTATGTTCTGGGGCTGCTTTGCTGCATCTGGCACAGGGTGTCTTGAATCTGTGCAGGGTACAATGAAATCTCAAGACTATCAAGGGATTCTAGAGAGAAATGTGCTGGCCAGTGTCAGAAAGCTGGGTCTCAGTCGCAGGTCATGGGTCTCGCAACAGGACAATGACCCAAAACACACAGCTAAAAACACCCAAGAATGGCTAAGAGGAAAACACTGGACTATTCTAAAGTGGCCTTCTATGAGCCCTGACCTCAATCCTATTGAGCATCTTTGGAAGGAGCTGAAACATGCTGTCTGGAAAAGGCACCCTTCAAACCGGAAACAACTGGAGCAGCTTGCTCATGAGGAGTGAGGAGGCCAAAATACCTGCAGAGAGGTGCAGAAGTCTCATTGACAGTTACAGGAATCGTTTGATTGCAGTGATTGCCTCAAAAGGTTGTGCAACAAACTATTAAGTTAGGGGTACCATCATTTTTGTCCAGGCCTGTTCCATGAGATCATTGTTTTTTTTTTTTATTCTGTTGAAGTATGGTTGAAAAGCAATGTCTGACTTTCATTGGTTAACATTCATAGAATTCTTATTTATTATTACTTTTGTCAGATTAAAGTTATTTCTGTGACCATTGTGAGTTTTTCTTTCATTGACCGAAGGGTACCAACAATTTTGTCCACATGTGTAGGCAGACAGACAGACAGATTTGCAGACAGACAAACAAATAGAAAGATAAACAGACAGATGGACAGACAGACAGATAGATATTTTTTTGTCTTCTACATACTGTGCTATCAACATAACCATCATAAACTATGTACATAAATAATAACATAATTCAGAAAGAGAAAAACAGCGAGAGACAAACAGGTAAAGAGATAAGAAACTAGCCGCAGAAAGAGAGAGAGAGATAGTGGATGTAAGAACATCTGGACTTGTACTCTCAGGTTGAAGGAGCATGACCACGTGGATGGTAGTGATATTGCACCCGTGCGGCTCTTTAGGAAAACGCTCCCCACAGACACTCAGTCAAAATGTCAAACTCGTTTCATACCAAATAAATTTTTTGCTCAGGTAGTGTTTTAAAGCCTTTTTGCTTTTTCAATTACGGTGAAGTTTAAAAGTCTGACCGCTCTGTGACACGTGAACAAACTCTTCTCGGCCTGACATGGCAGTAGCGGGGATTATACACCGTCAGGTGTGACTCGTTAAGAGACAACAGTCAGAGCTGATTGGATGTAATGAAACAATGAAGTGAGCGAACGAGAGAGAGAGAGAGAGAGAGAGAGAGATGACAATGACATAAAGGCTTTCTTAAATAGTTCAAAACCTCTCCCCCGGGTTTTACACCGGACGCCCATCCTGATGCAACCCTCCGTGTTTCCAAATTGCAGGTAGTGTGTCAGTGAATGTGTGTACCTGAGCAGTTTCAGAGGAATGTTTTTTGTTTGTTACGCCACACATTCAAGCATCAAAAACATCAAACTTAAGACCTGAATCAGTGAGACACAGGTGCAGATGATGACAGATGATCAGGAGGTGATTAGTTCACTGCTGATGCTGAATGCTGAGGGTTTGAGAACAAACGAGAGGGGAAATGAACTTGTATATTTAAGCACTTTGCAGCCTGTCATGGCAAAACACATGTTTCCATTTCGTAATTTTAACCTACAAAATTGGATTTAATATGAAGAAATGTCGGGGGCTCGAGACTTTACGTGCACTGTACTGTAAATAGCAAAGCATGAATCTGAGACCTTTCTCACACTGCATGCTTAAAAAGACAGGGCTTTAGTATAGTTTTAGTTAATTAACAAAAAAAAAAAAATTACTATATTTTCGTATTCCAAAACACTCGTAAACCAAATCAAACCTTCCCATAAGAAATAATGAAAACTAAAATAATTCGTTCCACAGCCCAAAAAATAAATAATACAATATATAAAGTAAAAATTTAAAAATTAACCTGCACTTTACCTTTAAAAAAAGTTAAAATAAATCCCAACAGATAAGTGTTTCCATTTGTGTGCGCAGGTGCTGTGTATTTGTGTGTGTGTGTGTGTGTGTGTGTGTGTGTGTGTGTCTCCATCCCTCCCCCCACCTCACTTTTTAAGTTTCACAACAAACACACACATAATGGAAACACTGTTTTAACGGGGATAAAAGGAAATCTCTCTAATGACACTCGCGTGAGCGCACACTAACGGAATCACTGCTGTAAAGTAAAACAAAACAAATGAACCAGCACCTTACCTTTGAAAAGATTCGCGAGTTTCTGTGTAGAGCAGAGTGTGTGTGTCTGTGTGAAGCCGGGGAGGGGGAGTGTAAAGGCGAGAGAGAGAGTGTGTGTGTGTGTGTGTGTGTGTGTGTTCGTGTCCAAAAACTCGGCACTCGTAAACCAAGACATGCTCGTTTTTCAAGTCAAAATTTATTAAAAATCTTTGCTCATCTTGCGGAACACTCGTAAACCGAGTTACTCGCAATCTGAGGTTCCACTGTATACAGTATATAGTGTGTTTATATGGAAGCCTTACCGGGGGGTGTTAGCGGGGAGGCTTCAATCTTCAAACTATATTTGTATTTGGGTTTTCGGATACTGTACTGTATGTCAGGTAGAACAAACATTATCAATACTTTTATAAAGAGTCAATTTTACTGCTACAGGAATATTGGAATGACGTCCCAAAAATGTAGAAAACTCTGTTTCTATAACAAAAAAACAAAACAAACAAACAAAAAAAGACAGCCATAAAAACATGTAATCATGTGTAACTGTGCTATTTCTTTGCCTATGTGACACATTTAAACAAAAATTTACTCAGTCATGTTTGTATAATTGGATACAGTTACATAACATTCATTTCATCATCTTGCCCAGATTGTGCTGGGAAAAAAAACATCACTCTATACTGCACAATCCTGAGCCCTGTATATGTGTATTAAAAAAAAAATTTAATTAATTTTAAAAAAGCAAAACAAAAAATGGCGAAAATGCTCTGGGTTTTAAGGGCTACACAATACAGTATGTCCAAAACTTTTTTTGCATAAAAAAACAGCAGGTTACTCCCAAATAGAACTTGAGTTATGTGCACAGGTGTGTCTTATGTGCACAACTGACCTGCACACGCTTCCAAAAACCGAAATCCACACGACCATCCGGGAGTCAGACTGCTAGACGTTCAGGATGTTCATCGGCCGTGAGACACTGCGGTCACATTAGTACAGGGTACACAAGTACATTATACTTATTAGCCATAGATGCAACAATCCAAAGTAAATACGTTGTGTATGTACCCTAGCGCTACATGCTAACACATGGACACGGGCTCCAAACATTTCTGGGGTTCGTCTCTTTTGAATGTGACATTTGGAGAATAAACAGATACCTCTCCGTCCAATGGACCCTACATTTCTGTTTTGATCAGCTTTTTCAGTACAAATCGTCTCGTCAGTTTGCTAACCAGACCCGGAGGCGCGCGTACGGGACAGGCAACTGCTCGGAGTTTGAGGTGGTCCCCCTGAAGGCTGACATCTTGGATGTGCAGACCTCCGCTGTGTCTTCTGATCGCTAATTTACAATATTATAACAAAACCCTACCTAAAGGGGCCCTACATGGCTAGCGTGTGAAGCTTGCGCGTGTTTATTTGTCATCCATCGAGCAGCTGGCTATGAGCTCAGTTCATAGTACATAACCTTAGATACTCACTAAGCTTTCTTAATAGATGTCATCATGTCTTGATATATTTTACGAGTTTTGATTTGATTTGATTTGATTTATCTAATCGCTACTCCTGATCCGCCGCTACGCCCAGCATGCGGAATATACCGCTAACTCTTCCCGACAGTTATCTTATAGTTGGCTCATTGTATTGAAGATTAATGTCAACCAGCTACCCCCTCCCTCCCTCCCACCCACCCTTGATTTTTTTTTTCCCTGGCTGGAACCCCCACGGTTCCCAGAATCCCTTCTGATCAGACCAGACAGGGTGAATAACATGAAAGATCAATGAAAGTCTGTGAAAACTCTCCCCTCTCTTTAAAGCCAGTGTCTCCAGCCTTGTCTCTGGTCTGATTCATGTGATTGGAGAAACCACAACACACAGAGTGTCTGGATACACTGTGACTCTTATTACAGAGGAACGAATGTACTGTATATATGGTGAATGCTAGAGAGCGCAGGATACCACTTCGTGTTTTCCAGTAGCGATACTGAAACCTTGAACATCATCCAATATCCATAACCAGCTTTCTGTTAAAACTCAATCATCATCTGTACTGCTTTATCCTGTATTGAGGGCCGCAGGGGGCCTGGAGCCTACATAAGGCACACACACTCCCACACAGTGGACAATTTGGGAACGCCAATTAACCTAATCTGTATACCTTTGGACTGTGGGAGAAAACCTACTGAGCACAGGGAGAACATGCAAACTCCAGCCGGACCAGGAACCGAACCCAGACCCTGGTGGTGCAAGGTGACCGTGCTAACCACTACACCACCGTGCTGCCTTCTTACAGAGGGACTGGATCCTATCCCAGTAGACTTTGGGCATGAGGCAGGGTACACAATCCATCATGAATTTGGGAACGCCGATTAGGCTAGTCTGCATGTTCTTGGACTGGTGGAGGAAACTGGATTACCCAATGAAAACGCACCAAGCACACAGACCTGAGGCGGGAATCGAACCTTCGACCCTGGAGGTGTGAGGCCACAGTTCTAACCACTAAACATTCCGGCCTCTAAATTCCAAATCCAGTCTATAGGAATTATCCTGACGGGCACAAGCTGGGTTGCAGCCTGGATATGGTGGCAATCCATCACGGACCACAAGCACACACACTCACACACTGTGCGCAATTTGGACACCAGTCCGTCTACGTACAGGGCGTGTCCTTGGACTGTCAGAGGAAAGATGCAAAACCCTGAGATTCAAAGCCCAAACACCGGAGGTACAGTAGAAGACCACAGTGCTAACCACTGGGACACCCCAAAGCTAATCCGCCATCCTTTTTATCTTCTCTTACTCCGTCGCCGCTATCAGTCTGATTATGAAACCAGGCGTCCAATCTTGATTTGAAAAAAAGCTTATTTTTTAGCTTTAAATAACCTTTTAATTGCGCTGCAAAAGACGACGTCACAAAATTATAAGGCAAACATTAAATTATTAAGCTGATTTCTAGTCAGATGTTACTAAAACTGAAAGAAAAAGAATAATTAATTCAAGAAATTAATTCATAAAAACGATCAAAATTAGCAACTTTAGTAACATTTGATTTGAAATAAGCTCAATAACCGTATCGCTGGTGGTTGTGATCTACATTATATTTGAGATATCTTCACTCGCTAAGATGTCATTATTTTTGCGGGTGCATTTCTACAGTACACACTCGGGAGGGTCACATAAATAACTTGTTATTTATTTATTTATTTATTTATTTATGCCTTCAAAACATCTGATATCTTTAAATAACAACACTGGATAAGGGCAGATAAACTGCAGATATTAGATTAGATAACTTGGAATGAAAGTCCTGCTAATAAACATGAACCCGAGCAAACTGAGCGCTTTGATTTCTCATAACTCGTGTGTGTGTGTGTGTGTGTGTGTGTGTGTGTGTGTGTCATCCTTATACACTACCCAGCATCCAGCCTCGTAGGTGATCTCAATTAAAGATTAACTCCTGTTCTCCTGAGCGAGTTGTTTTACTGCCACTGTTTGAACAGCAGTAAATACCTTCAGCATGCTCACGTCTCTCTCACACATCTCTCTCACACATCTCTCTCTCGTCTCTCTCTCTCTCTCGTCTCTCTCTCACGTCTCTCTCTCTCTCATGTCTCTCTCTCTCTCTCTCTCGTCTCTCTCTCTCTCATGTCTCTCTCTCTCGTCTCTCTCTCTCTCTCGTCTCTCTCACGTCTCTCTCTCTCGTCTCTCTCTCTCTCTCTCGTCTCTCTCTCTCTCTCGTCTCTCTCACGTCTCTCTCTCTCGTCTCTCTCTCTCTCTCTCGTCTCTCTCTCTCTCATGTCTCTCTCTCTCTCTTCTCTCTCTCACGTCTCTCTCTCTCTCATGTCTCTCTCTCTCTCTCTCGTCTCTCTCTCTCATGTCTCTCTGTCTCTAACGTCTCTCTCTCTCTCTCACGTCTCTCTCTCTTATTTCTCTCCCTCTTAACCTCTATCCCTCTTACTTTCCACATGTAGACTATCAATCTCGCTTAATCTACTTCCATCTCTCACTTACACCATCTTTCTTTTTATGTCTCCTTTTATATCATCTCTCTGTGGCTCTTTATCCAGTTCCCATCTTCCAGCTTTTTTTTTCTCTCTCCTTTCTCTTTCTTTCCTTTCCATTATATTCTTTATATTTATTTCAGTTTTTACAGTCGCAAAGTCACCCCCATGTTCCGCCAATATCTTCTCCTGTGTGTGTGTGTGTGTGTGTGTGTGTGTGTGTGTGTGTGTGTGTGTGTGTGTGTGTGTGTGTGTGTGCACAGTGTGAAATGTCCCTGAACCCCGACTGTCAGCAAAACCTGGCCTTTAAACGAGATTTAATGTGTTCTGGCTATCAGCGTGACGAGCAGCAATAACCACATTATCCTGTGTGTCTGACACTGACATTGTCTTTACTGCCTTACACACACACACACACACACACACACACACACACACACACACACAAACAGTTAGACTCTGCCCTCAACTAAAACAGCCATTTTTATGGGCACATAAACATTTTGCTCCAGAGAGTCAACATTGATCCCGACAGCTTCTACAACTGTATCGTCCTTCAGACTGACGGATGAAGTCTGACATTTCATTCATCTTTGTTGTTTTTCTAATTGCAAAACATAATTAGAATATAAGAACCTTATATTTACTCCCAAAACGGGTTCAACATTATGGGAAAAAATGTGATGCTCTGGAATTTCGCAGATGGACTGATGTTCGAGTCTCAGACGTCTGATCTTTACTTAATGACGTTTGTGTTTTTTAGTAATTTCAACCATAAAATAAAAAGAAGCCGTAGAATTAGAAGGGGTGTACAAACTTTTGATGTAATAAAAAGGGGCGTGCAAACATTTGATTTGATAAGAAAGGGTGTACAAACTTTAGACTTGTATCGTATACTGTATACAGTACATGGTAAGACAGATGCTCCAATAATAATAGTAGGGTTTTTAATCAATTTTAATAAATAAATAAAGTTTCTTATATAAGAATGTAAAATGTCGAGCTGGTGACACGGTGAAGTTTCTCCCGCGTCAGCGCTTTGTAATAAAGAGACAAAACTTTTTAACCGCTTTTATGGCTGCAGTAACATAAACACTGACTTGTTTTGTCTTTTTGATTCAAGAATTAAGGACTAAATACGAATAAATATTGACTGTTCTATATAACAGGTATATTGCATTAAATAATAATAATAATAATAAATCTTATCAACTTGATTGGCATTATTCAAAAGGTTCAGAATGTCATTAAAACATTGAATTTTTGTCTCATCCCGTACCCCGTTCAAATGTCTTACCGCGGAGAGTCTCGTCACTGAACTGCGCCTGAAGTCTTGAAGTCAGAAAGGGCACCGCAAGTCCCGGTTTGACTTGAACACTTCCTTGTACTGGATATTGTGTTGTTTGTTAATCACACATCTTTACTTTGGATCATATCCTTTTACCCTGATCACCTTGAACATCAGCTTTCTGTAACATCATTATATTATTTAACAAAATAATAAATAAAAAAACAACAACAACAACAACAACACAGAATTAAACAACATAGAATATTTATTACTGATTTTATTTGCATCACATTGCTTTGACACAAACACAGACAGTAGCAGATGTACAGTAACACATTAGTCTCACACACAAACTGGACTGTGACCTCGCTTCCTAGTAGTGTGTTTAGAAAACAAAAGTATTATTATTATTATTATTATTATTATTATTTATGGAAAAAAAAGAGAACCAGTGTAGAGGAATGGAAAGAAACGTAATCAGTTCTGTAGTACAAAAACAATGTCAACCCAGTTATCCCTCCATATTTCTCTCTCTCTCTCTCTCTCTCTCTCTCTCTGTCTCGTCACCGCCAACCCAAAGTGTGCCGATGATGGAAAACAGCATACATTACTAATCCAGCCATTTCCAACCCTCTCCATCAGAAACAAATGTCCACATGCCATCTTTCTCTCTCTCTCTCTCTCTCTCTCTCTCTCTCTCTCTCCCATTATCCCTCTTTGTCTATTTTCTTCCACTCCAGTTTGTTTTCCCGCAGCATTCCAGCTTTCCGTCTGCGCATTAAAGCGGGATTCCTGCGCGCAAATGGATTGCATCACTGTTATTGAAATAAATGCTCCTAACTCGGAACGCGCCGCGTGGATTTGTTTTAAGAACGCAAGTACAGTAAAGTGTGTGAGGAAGAGAGCTGGAGAGGGTCAGATCCGTCGGAAAAAGATTGACGGAGAGAGAACCTGGAGAGAAGCCAAGGACAAGAATACAATAAGCTGTATGTGTTCTACCTGTCATGGTTGGGTTTGGATGGGGAAGTGTGTGTGTGTGTGTGTGTGTGTGTGTTACGGTGCCAGTCAAACCGCTGACAGCTCTCGAGGTGGGCCGCTTCCCGCACCACCGCAGCCAATAGAACCAGTCAGGCGTGATGTTCAGAGCCGCCATCTTGATGTGCGAGAGACTGGACGTGTCTGAAAGACAAACAGGTTTGCTGAATAGCGCACTGTTTGGGGATGTCTGGCATTCCATAGCCACGCCCAAGAAGATTCAGTGCACATGTTACAGGTAACTTTTAATGATCGATCCGTGATGCCGTTTTTACCAGTTGTGCAAACGTTCAGAAACTGTAATATTAAATATCAACTTGCACAATTAAATAAACAACAGGAACGGACACGCACCAGTGATACGAAAATCTACTGCCTTCTAAAATCATCATGTGGGTAGACGCAAGTTCAAAATGCTTTTAAGCGGAAATGTACTGTATATGTCCTCTGTATATGTGTATAGTATATTTTACACATTTAAAGAAGAAAAAATGTAAACGAAAAGATTGTTTTTGTTTTGTTTTTGTTTTTTTTTGTTACCTAGGGCAGTGTTTAGTTGCTTAAGTACAGTAGCCTGACTGCAAAAAAATACTTTCATTATTAAACCAAATAACTGCGATCATGACATTACTCATCACTATTTAATATGGACTGAAATATCACACTGTACAGGGTGTCCATCAAGTCTCTTTACCATTTAAAAAATTATTTCAAAGGCTGAGATATTTGAGATATTGAGATATAGATATTGAGAGATCTGAGATTGTTGAGATATTAAAACTATATTTATTTTTAAGTTGTTATTCACATTACAATTTTGTGTTGATGGAAGCCGAACCCCTATGAAATGGCTCCTCCTCAAGAAATGTGTGTCCTGGTTTATCGAGCACCGTCTTGATGTGCGTCGTGCAACTAATGGTGCTCGTATAGAGGTCTAGTATAATAAATCTAGTTACAATATCTCATCAACTGCCTTTGCAATCACTTTTTTAATTGTAAAGAGACTTTATGAACCTTTTTTTTCTTTTAGCTTCATATTTACATTTGTTATTGCGGGGACGTCTCCATTTACTTCCATTATAGCAGCTGTAAACAGTCACTCCCTCACCAGCCCCTCTTTATTTCTCTCTTTTGAATAATAATAATAATAATAATAATAATAAATTGTATGTAATAAAGCACTTTTCATGTGGACACATCTCACGATAATAAAAAGTTTTCACGTCTGATTTAAAAGCAGACAGAGTTTGTGGTTAAGACTATTAAAAAAAATAGTAAAACATGAACTAGAGCGTTAACTGTTTGCGTAATTTAAAAAAAAAAAAAAAAAATCTATTTGGTGGAGTGCTTTACTATAATTGAGATGGAAGCTCAAATCACTCACAAGAGCATTATTTATTTATTTATTTTTTTTTAATCATTATTTACGTTCCAAAAGTATGTCAGTATTACTAATAGACAGAAACAAGAACATCACTCGTTTGTTCCCATTACTTTAATGTAATTTACATAATTTCATTTATATATCATGTGTGTGTATATATATATACTGTATATAAATGTAATTATGTAAATTCTGTTATATACACAGGGGGTTGGACAGTGAAACTGAAACACTGGCCAATTTAGTGTTGGAGGTTTCATGGCTGAATGTGAGCAGCCTGGTGGCCGATCTTCACTGATTGCACATTAAACCAGTAAGAGCAGAGTGTGAAGGTTTCATTAGCAGAGTAAACTATTTTTAAAAAGAGATTGTATCCATAAAAAAAAAACCACAGCGTCCCAACTCACTGCAGAATTAAATGGTCACCTCACCTCTCCTGTTTCCACCAAAACTCTTCCACAGGTTCAATGTACACGGCCGGGCTGCTGTAGACAAACCTTTGGTCACTCATGCCGATGCCAAACATCGCTGTATTTCAATGAAGCCAGCGGTGAAGATCTTGTGCTGTGGACAATGTGAAACATGTATTGTTCTCTGATGAGTCCACCTTCACTGTCTTTCCCACATCCGGGAGAGTTACAGTGTGGAGACGCCCCAAAGAAGCGTACCACCCAGAGAGAAGCAAGGGGGAGGGGGGGGATCAGTGATGATTTGGGCTGCGATATCATGACATTCCCTACTGTAGGCCCAATACTTGTGCTAGATGGACGCGTCACTGCCAAGGACTACCGAACCATTCTAGATGGTTCAAACATTGTATCCTGAGGATGATGATGATGCTGCACCAATGCACACAGCGAGCCTGGTGACAGAGTGGTTTGATGAACATGAAAGTGAAGTTGAACATCTCCCACGGTCTGCACAGTCTACATATTATTGAGGCACTTTGGGGTGTTTTGGAGGAACGAGTCAGGAAACGTTTTCCTTCACCAGCATCTCGTAGTGACCTGGACACTATTCTGCAGGAAGAACGGCTCAAAATCCCTCTGGACACCGAGCAGGACTCGTATCTGTATCTGTCGTTCCCATGATGAACTGATTCTGTATCGGCCACAAAAGGAGGCGCTACGCCATATTAATGGATTATTGTGGTCTAAAACCAGGCGCTTCAGTTTCACTGTCCAACACCTGCATATGATAATATTACATTAATATCATGTGAATCATTATATAATATTAATATTATATACATCATATTATTTTTCTTTTCCTGAAGAGAAACATATATATACGTTTACTGACTGTTTCTCTTTATTAATAGCTGATGACTATAAATTTCATTGAGGTCTTTAACCAGTATCAGGTTTGGCAAAAGAATGATCTCTAACAGCCCTCATATGAGGATGCTACAAGGATATAAATATACAGGCGTGGCCCGGCACCAAGGACGCCAAACTCCACAGCAAACCATTCCAATCCAATCCACTCCAATCCAAACCGAACAAGCACCCATGGGATGTAGGGGAGAAAGAAGTCTGATCCACAGAGGCCCCACACTGCGACCCACAGCACCCAAAGGATCTTCTGCCAACATCCCGGTCCCGAACAGCACACACACACACACACACACACACACACACACACACACACACACACTCCTGAGAGGTCTTGTGGAGCCACGCCCTGAGGGCACAAAACAAGCCTAAAACCGAGGGGTTTTAATGTCAACGGCTTTAAAGTTATGGTTGCTCAGTGTGTGTGTGTGTGTGTGTGTGTGTGTGTGTGTGTGTGTGTGTGTGTGTATTAAGTTTTATTTTCAGGATTGTTTATCATATCACATCTGGTAAGCCGTTTTCGAATAAAGCGTGTGCAAGACAGGAGAAAAGAGCTTCTCTGGTGCAAGATGGCGCTGACCAGCCCGCGCACTGCTGACAGCCCGGACAGCCTGGAGTGCTGGCTGCGATCGCGGGGTGTTAAGCGTCTCCGCCCGGGGCGAGTTACAGCACGGACTTTATGAGGCTGCATTCTTTAACTCACAGAACACCTCGGCATTGTGGGCTGCTGTATATTCAGACGTGTCAAAACCCGGGATTTTTATAACACGAGTATGTAATAATAACAATAAACTAAAATTCTTTCAGACGAGGGCTCTCCGGAGAGCTCATAAAGTGTGAATTGGAACCAAATCAGTTTGTGTTAAGTAAAAACAACCGAGCGTCCGTAAAAAGACGGAGAGAGAGAGAGAGAGAGAGAGAGAGAGAGAGCTGATCTGAGAGGAGATAGAGAAACATGAGATTGGAGCGCTGTGATTATTCCCACGAGCAGAGGGCAGCTAAACAATCACACACACACACTCACACACACACGGAGACATGGTTCCTTTCTGACCACCCAGCCACTAACCCCAACCCCGTGCCCCTCACCCTGCCCAGGGGCACAAAAGCTGGGAACAGCTACACCGTTCACTTCCTCTTTCCCCCTCAGTCGCTCCCGCCTTCTCTCCCCTCCGTGCTGTCACTCTTGTCCTAACAGCTCATAAAGTAGCTGGACTTTGACCCAGTTCGCTGGGCACGTGTGGCACAACGCACACAGTCCACCGAACTTCCTGCTACCAAAGTTTGTACACATGCACCACGTAAAGAGAAAAGAGTTTGCGCTTTTGGATTATTTTAGTTTGCGTAATAGCGTTTAATAACTAAAATTATTAGAATTGAAACGTTGTTTTTTTTTTTTTTTCCTTCTCCAGGTCAAGATCCATGTAGAACCTTTAAGCGTTCGCAGCTTTGTTCCTTTTCTTAATGAAACCCTTAAAGGTGATCCAGAAAGTTCTAAGTAAGAGCCATACAGTAGTGTTTTTAGAAACTTCTAAACTCTTTGACTTTCCAGAAACCTTTTTCCTGAAGGTCTCTCACTACAGAGGTTCTGCTTGCATCCCTTTCTGATCTCCATCATCGGATTCTGTACAGAAAGGAGGTTTTCGGAGTTCCTCCAAAGGGAATGTAGAACTAGAGATCCAAGGAGATGATCAATATAAATAAAAGAAAGGTTTTGTCTGTATGTTGGTCAGAACTCGCTCTTTCAATGATATATTTATGCTTCATGCTTTGGAGGACCTGAAACCAGTCTCTGAAAAATGTTCTGTCTGTCTGGTCAGCCAGGTTACGTTACAGCATCACGCTGGGCAGAATTTAATGGAACTTTAATCTGCACCGTAAATGAAATCAGAATGTTGAGTAAAAGTGAACTTACTGTATGAACAGTGATGTGGCACATGGCGTCACAGCATCTAGCACTCTATTCGACGAAGACACAGGAGTGTTTTTTACCTTAAGGTGGGCGTGGCTATACTCATCACTAAACAGAGCCGATCGATGCAGTAGCAAAACATAAAGGCAAGTAGACTATGAGAGAAGTACAACTTAGTGTAAACAAGGCGTCAGATACTCGACCTTACAGAATGTGATTTCTGTGCATTAATAAGTCAGTTTGGACGATGTGCGAATTCCATCTAGACATTTTGGCAGACGCCCTTATCCAGAGCGACTTACATTTTTTTTATCACATTATACATCTGAGCAGTTGGGGGTTAAGAGCCTTGCTCAAGGGCCCAACAGGGAAGACTTGGTGGTAGTGGACCTTCTTGAACCTGGGACCTTCCGAACCGTAGTCCAATGCCTTAACCACTGAGCTACCCCTGCCCGTTAAGTTAAGTTAGACAGAGAGTTCTGCTGTACAGAGAGACACACAAACATGTACGTGGACTTCAACCTGAAATAATAATAATAATAATAATAATAATAATAATAATAATAATAATAATAATAATATCATCACAGATTACATTAAAGATGAGCAGATTATTATTATATTTAACCTTTTAAAAATTTCTACAAACTCTTTACACTAGTTTATTATTATTATTATTATTATTAGTGTTATTATTATTATTGTTGTTGTTGTTGTTGTTATTTATCAGAACTACTGTATAAAATGTGTCTGGTGGTCGTGAGAAACACTTCATACGGCTCAAATTCTTTATATGTCTGCTTGGAATATTTGATGTTTTAACCTGGATTTGTCTTTTAATCCTAATGTATACAGTATAAATATATACATATATTTCTATTTTAATCTCTCTGATGAGTCTTTGGATGGGTCAGGGTTCTATGAGTCTGAAAAGTTGTTCCATTTGAACCGAATTTGATAGAAAACCCTTATAAGGCTTTTCCCAGAGGGGCAATCAAAGAGCAACAATCAGCATGATGGTTAAATTATTATATGTTCATATATATATATA
>QMIH01000376.1:367204-381134 GCA_003987875.1 Clarias batrachus | reverse complement strand
ATATATATATATATATATATATATAAACCACATGCTTTCCTGAAGTGCGATTTATTTCCTTGGAAGACTGGAACATGGATGTTTTTGTTTTGTTTTGTTTTTAAGATTTGATTTGACTCTGATACAAAAGCATGACAGACATTTGCGATGAAGTTTATCTGATCCCAAACTCAACTGCACTGACTATCGCCTCAGGTCTCTGCTTTATGGCGTCCAAAACCCTTTTCCTATTTATTTTGATGTACATTAGTCTCATAGAGCTAAAGGAGTAAACGTCAGGCAGTAAACATGACCCACTAAATCTGGGGTTTAGACGGAAAAAGCCAGACCTTTATGACCTCTCCAAAGAACACAGAAGTAAAACACTTACACACAGCACTGATGTGCATAAAAATCACACAAATTATATAACTCATGCGGTTTGGGGTTGAGCGAGGGGTCCGAGGCTGACGGGGAAAGCTGATTGGTCCGGGATCTTCATATCCTGTTGCCTGGTTTAGCCATTAGCACTTAAAGTGCAGAAAGGTGAAGGAGAACGTACTGCCAGTGGTCCAGACCCCGAGCCTCTGCATTACGCCGTCCTCACTTTATTTCTTCTCGTCTCTTAGCTCTCTATTTTTGTTTCCATGTAGCTCGCTTTCTCAGTTCGTAGAAGTTTGGTGGAAAAATCACTGAACAAATAATAATGCATGAAGGCTTTATAAGATGATGGGAAACACAGTAACGGTTTTATATGGAATATCATATTTAGGATGAAGTGGATTTGATCAGAAGATTTTATTTTGCCTTTTTAAATCGATCTATCTGAATGTCTGTCCATTTAGCTCATTACAATAGTCATCTGCTTTTAGGAGAACCAGTGTTCCCAGTAACGCACTTCAAAGGATCAAGAGAGAGGCGTCTGATCATCTCTACAATCCATCTTTCAAAAATAATGACCTGTTTTATTTATTTATCTACTTTATGCTGTTAGCCTCAATTATTCTCTCTCTCTCTCTCTCTCTCTCTCTCTCTCTCTCTCTCTCTCTCTCTCTGTTCTCCTGTAGGGGCATCAGTAGCAGAGGTCAGAGGTCACTGAGGGTTTGGATTTCCTAAGCACAGCACCCCCGTGGTTCCCAGTCGGGTCTCTTCCTTCAGGATCGTTCCCCCTCCTGCTCTCGCTCCGTTGGAAAAATATTAGTCTTCATCCGACACAGAGGAAGAGCAGGAGGAGGGGGGGGGGGAGGAGGAGGGGGGGAATCATGGGTGCTCTTTTTTCCCTGACTAATGGGATATTTTATTGAAATACTGCACATTTCTTCTTCAGCCTGCATGCATTTGTTGAATGCACACAATAGGGTCTGGTGTAAACAAACAAACAAACAAACAAACAAACAGCATTGATCCACACACAGAGCTAATACTGCTGAGGTGAGGATGTACAGTGCAGTATACTGAGTGGATAAATGTCCCGTAACAACAAATACAGTATGTTGTAAAAATGGTATGGGTTGTGTGTACCTGTGCACAAAAAAAAAAAAAAAAATGCCAACTTAGTATAGTAAAGATATAGTATAGTCATTTAAACATGATTTTTTTTTTTTAATGATTATTATTATGGTTGCTAGAAATTTTCAGCTGAGCAAATGAAATCTGGAATATTTTTAGCATTGGGTGATTTTAATCCAAATCAAACATAATTCTAAAGTTTAATTGGACAATAATTAGCTAAACATGGTGTACTAGGTGTAAAACTCCCCCCCCCTCTCTCACGCTCTTACACAGCAAATATCAATGTTTTTACATTTCCTTTATATGGTCTATATTATACCTGAATTATAGCTTTCATGTATGTTCCTGAATATATTGCAACAAACATATAGCTTTTATACATAGAGTTAATAGGGTTACTAATATGGACTAGAGGTTCACTCCAAGGTGTATTCCCATCAAGGGTCTAAAAAATGAAGTGCCAAAATGTACAATTCCTCACATGACCACTAGGAGCTGGCCCCAAAAGTGAGTCAATCGCCATAGACCCCCATGTTAAAACGTCCAACTCGCTCACTCATCATCACTTTGCTCTGTAGTGGGTCATAGGCGTCCTGGAGACTTTCCCAGAAGACTTAGGGGTACACCCTGGACGGGCTGCCAATCCATCACAGATAGTAACAAACTCACACACTGTGGGCAATCTGGGAACAGCATTTAGCCTAATCGGCAAGTTTTTGGACTTCCTGCGTTGATTCTTCAGGAAAAAAAAAATGATATGTGATGTCACAGAGTGTTCTTATTACAGTCTATGATTTCTCACTGAAGATGATTGAATGACTGTTGTTGGTTCTAGCACCATTGTAGACACTGTAGAGGGCCGTGTGTAAACTGGGATGGAGTTTGCGTTGGCTTTGGCTTGTGTACGAGATCCAAAAAACGGTACTGTATGAGGAGAGATTATGGTGAGCGGTGAGGAGATGTCGAGATAATGGAAGGCAACCACCAGAAGACCGTAGTTGAGCAGATATGATTAGAGCGGTGGTCTCTTATCAGTGTTGAATACATCCGACACACTCTTACCCTTGCGGGTTCGTCTTTTATGGTCGGTGGTGAACGGTTTCTCAACTCCGCTAGGAACTATACGCACCATCATGTCAATGTGATTGCTGTACAGAGAGGGAAGCACCACCTAAATAAAACACACTCACTGGAGGTCCTTCATAGGGGGTCTGACAAACTGTACATGGCAACCATGAGAAATCACACACACAACGATCTGTACGGTAGGACGGACCTGGCGAAATGGATTCATCAAAAAGAAATATTAACCCGCGAGTGTGTAAAAGAGCGAATCTGTCCGGCGTCGTGTCTCAACACCTGTCGATTAGATCATTTATTTTCATACATCCAAAAGGGAAGAAGATGTATTTGTGTGTCTGCGCGGGGGGGGGGACCGTCTGCGTGAGTATTTACGTGTGCCTCGTTCTCCCACACCGCACTCCTCTTTATAAACATGTCGGCTGGGCTGACAGCGTGACGGCCCGGGGGCCAGGGCTTTTTTTCTGGGATGCAGCCCTCATAAAAAATCACTTCTAATTTATTTCCCCCCAAATTGGAAAGTGCACGCTCACACCTGACTAAATCATCACGCGTCAAGGGGAGACAACCCCCCACGGCACGCGGCCGAAACCCGAGGCAGAGAAAACACGCAGCCACGCCGCGCTCTCTCTGATGGATTCTGCAGATGTGCGCGGGCCTCCGTCTCTCTCTCTCTCTCTCTCCGTCTGGCCCCCACAATTCAGAGGGGCTTCATCAAATTTGTCATTTTGTTCATTTTTTCCTTCCTTCCTCACCCGCATTCTTTTTATTTATATTTCACACACACACACACACACACACACACACACACACACATATTCTCCCTGATTCTGGCTCACATTCCCCCTCATTCCCCTCACAGCTGTTTCTCTGTCCTCTTCTCCATGCTCTAATCCTCATTCATCCTCAGAGATATATTTATGTGCATGTGCGTGTGTGTGTGTGTGTCTCGGTCTCTCTCTGTCTGTTTGCCTGTCTATCACTGGGCTTGTATCTCTTTTTTCTATTACACAATTAAATGCTGTATCACTATTCCTATCCGTCCGTCGCCACCTCTCGTAACTCCGCTCTCTCGGCCGTCAGACTTCAGGCTCGTAATGTGTAAGCCACATGTTATTATCCCACATTAGACACAGCTATCATAAACTTGACAAACACTAAACAAACAGCACAGGTGGTCCGCTGAGGTTTGAGGGCTGGAATCTGACGCGCGATGGTGGGGGAGGTCGATCCAGGAGCCAAAGGGGTCGAAGGGCAATTGGCTGGAAAGGCCCAAACTCTCCGACCCAATGGAATACACCAATGGAAAGCAGACACAGGGGCAATACATCAAGTACCTCTCTAATCTAATAAGTCGGTTGCTACTGGACTTGTAAAGCCTAATGTAGTAAAAAATCTTCATTTAAGGACAATACTAAGACGTGAATAGTTACATCCCAGACAAAGCTTTTATTATGCGTTTTGTTTTTTGGTGCCATTTTCCAGTGAAGCAACACTCAAACCCACCATGAATAAATTTCTCACACAATGGAAGGTCAACTCGCGGAGTGGGAACGGACGCTGGATGAGAAAGACACACATTTGTTTCTGGTAGCGGTTACTTTGGCTTCAGTCTGATTTTATCTAGGTGACCTCTAGCCTGTGAATTCATGAGCCTCTCTTTTTGTGAGCCAAGAAGAAGACGGGAATTGAGTCTCTCTGGTCCGTACAGAAATACGGAAGGGCTCTGACTTTCGCCTTGCTGTTTTCTTTCTGTTGCTTCATGTGCAGTTTGGAGCGGTGAAATATTCCAGGGTTTTCGTGTGCCTGCTAGGATTTGCTTGTTAGGAATGTCAGCGCATCTGTCGATGAATAAAGTGTCATCGCTTTATACTGTGTACAGGGTCGCGGGGAGCTTATCGCGGGAGACTTAGGCCATGAAGCGGGGTACACCCTGGATGAAGTGCACACCACACACATATACACACTTGCTCATTCACACACTATGGGCAATTTGAGACGGGAAATTTGCCTAGTGTGCATGTCTTTTTTTCTTTTTTTTCCCCTCATTTTCTCCCTAATTTAGTCGTGTCCTATTCCTCCCCGTCACAAGGGGGCGCTCTCACATTAAAGCCACTCAGCCGACCGCATCTTTTCGAACTGCTCGCTCACTCATGCACCGTTGGGGGCGGTGTAACACACTCGGAGGACAGCGCTATATCCGCTCCTTCCGCTTGCGCGAGCTCACAGACGCCCCTGATTGGCTGTAGAGCCGTGATTAATGTGGGAGCACCAAGTACCTCTCATCCCTTCCCTCTGAGAGAGCTCGGCCAATCCGCTCTCTCTAGACCTCCGGCTGCGCGATAACGTGCATGTCTTTGGACTATGGGAGAAAACCGGAGTACCTGGAGGAAACCCACCGAGTATGAGGGAGAACATGCAAACTCCATGCAAACAGACCCGAAGCAGGAATGAAACCCCGACCCTGGAGGTGGTGCAAGGCGACAGTGCTAACTACAAATGCTAGCTGACAGTGCTAACTACAAAGCCACCATGGTAGGTGATTTAGTCTGATAAGATCAAATTGATGATATGTATTAGACATCAGTATAATACACACGTCTTTGGACTGTAGGAGGAAACCAGAGTACTCGGAGGAAACCCCCCAATCACAGACTTGAGACTGGAATCGAACCCTCGACCCTAGAGGCACGAGGCTACAGTACAGTGCTAACCACAACACCACCATGCGGCTCAAAACAAAACGATCTATGATGAAATATCGAAAGCAGCAATAGCAAATTCGTTACCATTTTGTGTTTCTAATCGGTGCTGTTCCAATGATGTCATTGGATGGCAATATATCCATCATCTTAAATACGCTCCACTACAATAAAAAAAAAAAAAGTCCTGCTAAGTAAAAGGACGTCACAACAACAATGGCCAACGGCACAAAATCTCTTTCCAAGCCCTCTAAGCATCAACATAATAATCCAGGTACAAAAGAAACTGCTGAACTGATTTTTAATGAAGAGGTTCAGCAGTGTAGCTGAGTTAGCAACTCTGTTTGTTGTGGCTGTAACCACAACCAGTAAGTCCATCAGGCATGCACGCTAGGACGACCGCAAGCTCCGATATTTACTGCCATGCCCGCGGTCGTGGAAGAGACACATCAAGGGGCGCTGGGTGAAAAATATGCACTCCAGACTTGTGCAAACAACCCGGCACAGAGTGCGAGACCAATTTACGCCAATGAGAGAGTGGGTGAGTGTGATGGAGGGAAGTGGAAAACGGAGAAAGAGGCTGCAGAGACACAGCGACCACATCAGAGACAAAGTGCGAGAGACATGGGGGGGGAAAAAAAAGTTCAACAGTGAACAAAGGCTGGAGAAGAGGAGACCATGCTGTTTCGGTGTCCAGGAACAGCAGGGACAAGCGAGATCGTCAGAGGTCAAAGGTTAGTCGGGGTTATACCGACAGCATGGGGCATGAGGACTCGCTCTCCTCGCATGGTTAATCTTTCCAGATGTTACTCCGTATACGTTACTGACTACTGAGGTGTTCAGGCTCACTGAATACAACTCAAGCTTTAATTCTCACACAAGAAGCTACTTTTGGAGAATACCAGAGTTAATATGAAGTACATACACGCTTTAAGAAAATGCCATTAAAACAGCTGCAAGCCAAGGACTAAATCAGGGTCCTGTGAGACAGTCAAGACAAAAGTAAGCCAGAGACCAGGGTTACAGAAACTCACAATCTTCTCCTTTCACATTCAGTCTAACCATGTTTAAATAATAAAGTATGTGCTATTTTAGGTTGGGTTGTTTTTTTTTTCTTTCTATCTGACGTGCAGCACTAGTGTAGGAGTTCTCCATCTAAATCCATCTACAGCTGCTAGCTCCTTCAAAGATGTCAAGAAACAAAAACTTTTTCACTTTTTTTTTTTTGGTGGACAATTCTTGCTTATGCAGAAAATCCAGAACATCCAGTTGTTTAGTTGTTGCCAAAAAAAAAAATGGACCTCACCATGACTGTCCACATGTTGACAGCACAGTATGTCATCTACATTAAACTACAGTTCACTAAATTCCAGCACATTTGGTGGATAACGCTGTGAACCCTGGAGACAACAGTTGGACCGTGGAAGTTTTTGTGGTCTACAAAGAACTTCAGTAGAGCTTGTGCACACCACGAATATAGAGGCCTGGTGTCTGTCGGAGTGGTCGGCATCGTCCTTCATACAGTAGCTCCTGAGTGGCAAAACCGCCCAAATAAGTTTGTGCTAAATCTTTGCCGTCGTAAAGATGCGACTGTTGTAACGGGTGCAATCTATTATACTGTAGCTGCAATGTGATACACTGCTACAATGTAAAGACGGAAATGGAAATTGTGCAAAAAATAAGGAAGCTAGAGTCATGATTGCACCCTGAACTTACTCACTAAGAGAACGACAAGGGGCATCCAGGTGAAAGCGGAACTTTTGATTGCAGTAAAAACTCCCTTTATTTCTCTATATAATCCCCTGCTACACTCATGGACTTGTCCCCAGTTGGTGTCTAGTGCTTGGACACCAACAAGGTAGAAAGATTTCTCAGCACACCGGAGTCAGATTTGACTGTTTCAAATCTGAAACATTGGCCTCCCAGGAACTCCTTTAATGGCCCAAACACGTGGAAATGGATTGGAACGAGGTCAGGACTGTACGAGGGACGTGGCAATAACGTTGCCCTACCGTGTTTAAAGTTTAATCTGAATATCAGTTGCATGCCTTCATTTACTAGAGATTCCATCACAAGTCCCAGTTTGATTTACTCACTCACTCATCATCTATACCGCTTAATCCTGTATTCAGAGTCACGGGGGCCTGGAGTCTATCCCAGGAGACTTAGGGCACATGGCAGGGTACACCCTGGACAGGGTGCCAATCCATCGCAGGGCACAGACACACATACACTCACTCATTCATTCACACACTACGGGCAATTTGGGAATGCCAATTAACCCAACCTACATGTCTTTGGACTGTGGGAGAAAACCAGAGTACCTGGAGGAAACCCACCAAGCACAGGGAAAACATGCAAACTTCATGCAAGCAGAGACGGGAATCGAGCCTGGCCCAGGGATCGATTCCAGACCCTGGTGGTGCAAGGGGACAGTGCTAACCACTAGACCACTGTGCCACCTTCACTGACCGGTTCTTTATTCAAAATATACAGTATATGTGCAGGACAGAGGCTTAGTGGTTAGCTCTGTGGCCTTGCACATCCAGGGTCCGGGTTCGATTGTGTGCAGGGGGTTTACATGTTCTCCCCGTGCTTGGTGAGTTTCCTTCAGGTACTCTGGCTTCCTCCCACAGTCCGAAGACATGCAGATTAAGCTAATTGGCGATTGGCGAATGTTGAATAAATACAATGGTCACCATTCACAATTGGCCTGCACAGTCCCTAGTTGGACTACAGAGGTTCTTAGATGGAGGAATGAATGGATGGATGGGTGCAGTATGTGAAAGACAAGGTAAAACACACAAAAAATGCACTCTTTTTCAAGTGTTCCTTGGTTCTGTGCTCTTCTAGAACCTTCTCTGAATGCCTCTGTAGCAGGGTTCAACTGCTGTAGAGGGAGCGCTTAAATAAAGGAAGTTTAAATCAAACTGGGCGGCACGGTGGTGTAGTAGTTAGCACTGTCGCCTTGCACCGCCATGGTCCGGGTTCGATCCCAGGCCAGGCTCGATTCCCGTCTCTGTGTGCACGGAGTTTGCATGTTCTCCCTGTGCTTGGTGGGTTTCCTAAGGGTACTCCGGTTTTCTCTCACAATCCAAAGACATGTAGGTTTGGATAATTGGTGTTCCCAAATTGCCCATAGGGTATAAATGAGTGAGTGTGTGTGTGTGCCCTGCGATGGATCGGCACCCTGTCCAGGGTGTACCGTGCCATGTGCCCTAAGTCTCCTGGGATAGGCTCCAGGCCCCCGTGACCCTGAATACAGGATTAAGCGGTACAGGTGATGAGTGAGTGAGTGAGAACCGGTCAGTGTGGTCGAATCTTTCTTCGGCTACCCTGATGATGTACCTCAAGATAGATTTCAACCAAACAACTCAGGCAAGCACTGAACCTCAGGACACCGAGTGTGGGTTTTGGATGTGGCTCATTAAGATATCTGCATATTCTAAGTATGAATAGGACACAGGAGCATTCGTTTATATCTCTATTTTTGCTAGGATTGAATAGTGTTTAAGAAACATATACAGGCCTGCTTCAGTCCTGCATTGAGGAGTAACAAGATTTAGAGCCGCAGTGCGTGCTCTCTTTATTATTTCAGATGTAAGAAATGCTTTAAGTTGTCAAGATGAGATTCATTTTGATGAATGAATTCAATTTGGATTGAAGCCTCCAGTCGGTAAGCTAGGAAGCACTAAAAGACATCGACAGTCAGATTTGGCGGCTGCCAAAGGGTTCAAGCGGGTTATCGCTACCGCCGATAAGACAAGCAAACCATGGTGCGGGAGACAAACAAAGTGAATTGAACAAGGTGATTAATCACACATCCATTAAAACCCAATCGCTTTCCAGTGTATACTTAAATAAACTTGTCAGTTTATTAAGTACGCAGCGATTAGCTACACTCGTTGGCCGATTTATCAGATACTCCTACTAGTTGTAGGGCTACAATTACTCACTATCCCATCTGTTGCTATGCACAATGTGTCACCACGCCTCCCCCTCTACCCCATCCATCAATAAGAGAGACCACCGTAGGACCGCTGCTAACCAGATGTTAGACCTAACCCGGCGCAGCGGTGACACTCACATGCTAGTGTGTACACTGGTGGTACGAGTGCATTAGGCACAGCGGAGTTGCTGAGCTTTTTAAACACTGTATTCATGTGTGTGTGAGTGTGAGAACGTGTGTGTCCCGTAAGCCTGGTGGTGTGCGGTGGGGAAACTCGATCCGTCCCGAAACAACACGCAGCACCGCTTCAAAGCTTGTTTGTGTTGTTACAGCTTGTCCAGCTGCTCTGGACGGATAAACACACCTGAGGGAACCGGACTGCTCCAAACACCATCAACACCGTCATCAGGGCTCCTGCCGAGCTCAAACAGGAGGGTGGGGGGACTATGGGGGGTGGGAGCAGACAGAAAAACAATCAATATGCAAACAACAGAGTTAGCACAAAGAACAATGTTTGCTAGATGCTGATTTCAATTTCAATCAAAGTTTAGACGGACACCCTTTGTGGACAGCTTACTTTATAACTAGCTGTCAGGTTTGCTCCCGTTAGCTAGATAGTGGTATTACTGCAGATAAAAATATGAATCATTTATCATTAATATGCTAATGTTAGCTAGCGGACTAGTGTGCATATAAATTCATCACCATTTATGTACACAGTGGTTCCTCGGGATACAAACTTCCTGCTTTTCTCATTTTTGCCTTAAGAACTGAAATTTTGCAAGAAATTTGCCTCGGCATACAAAACATTTTCACCAAACTGAACGCCGGCTAAGTTGCGCGTACGTCCGTTAGCCATTCACAACTTGTTTGCGTCAGTGGAAAGCCAAGTGAAGTGAGTTTATATATTTTTGTGGGTTTTTTTGCATTTTGTGCAAGATTTAGTGAAGATGTAGTAGCATGGGTCACAATAATGTTAGCAAGGACTGTAAGAAGAAGAAGAGGAAAGGTTTGTTTTTAATTTTTTTTTTTAGGAATCATAAATTAAGGTTAAGTGAGGTTTAATCTCTATTTATTTCATATTTTACCTTATTTACATGTCTTTTGTAAATGTTTTACAAAAATATGATTATAATGTTTGGAATTGGTAATATGGGTAATATTTTTTGGTGGCTGGAACGGATTATCTGCATTTACATTATTTCCTATGGGAAAATGAATTTCACAGTACAACATTTTGCCTTAAGAACTCGCCTCCGGAACGGATTGAAATCGTATGTCGAGGTGTGAATATATATGTTTTTTGTTTTTTCTGGAATGCTATCAAATTAGCCAATCTTAGCTAACTGTCCAGCGTTAACAGGGAATGTTTTTAATTTCTTTATAAACACAATTATAAATTATAATTATAATAACTTAAAAATCCTTTCATGTTGGCCTAAGCTTGGCTATAATTAATATTAATAATAATAATAATAATAATAATAATAATAATAATAATAATAACATCCATGAACTGTGATGATTCAAGGATTCGGTGTTGTTAAAAATGTATAAGTGTAGCTTAAAAATTCTTTAGAAGTCTTGCCAGGTTAGCTGGTACAAACTTGTCATGCTAGCTAGTTGGCTTGTTTTAGCAGTAAGGTTTTAATGGATAAGACTTAAAAGCTTTAAAAATTTAAGAAATCCTCTCTGCAGTCGTGAAGACTATTAACTTTTACAAAGTTATCCTTAAAAAAATCCTGTCGCTCTGTTAGCAAACTGGCTAGCATTAGCAGTGAAGAGTCAAACCAAGTTCTGGTGAAAGAAGAAGTAGAAGCAATTGATATTTACAGAAGACCTCAGTAAAGTGACAGTAAAACATTTGAACAATAAAACGCTTTAAAGAAGGTCATATGAATGATGATCCAGGCCGAGGTGGCTCGGAGCTCACTGCAGTCGTTCCCGTGAACATTCAGCGGGTGGATCCTTGATAACTTGTAGTCAACTTGCATAACAAATGTCTGTGCAACAAGAGTGATATTCTGTTATTCTGTACAATCAAAAGCCACGCATTGACTTGAACACACCGCTCATACACACCCGCACATAGTGATTGTCTGCATGGATCGATACCGGACGCTCATGGACGTCTCTCCGTTGTGATGGTACTTAAAGTGAAGGATTTTTTCCCGGACGTATATATATATATTTTGTAAAATCTTCAAAAAACGTCACAAAAACAGGAACTTGTGGATTCAACCTTTGTGTTTTTTCCTGCATTGAGAGGCATAAAAGCTTTCAGCTGAGGCACAAATGGCCTGAGAGGCAGCACACCCACACGCTCTCAAACACGATTACACCAGTGCTCAGGTTAGGTTTTTATCGATCCTGACATGCTCGTCTATCGCTCGCTCGCTCCTCCATCACGGGAAAATGACAGCGGCTGAATCCCGTGATGATTCAAATGCTTTTGTGTCAGCCGGAAAAAAAAAACCCTTTCTCTGAACTCGTCTGCTCGAATGTTTTTCTAGCAAGATTTTGAGGAATTAAAAACACATTTGTTGCTTTCATCCCTTCTTTCATTTTTTTCCCCGTTTTTCCTCTTACCTTTCCCAGTTTGCGTTAACACACAACCTCGCTGAAGAGCTTCTGATAAACTGGAGCTAGCCACTAACTCTCTCTCTCTCTCTCTCTCTCTCTCTCTCTCTCTCTCTCTGAAGTTCCCCCTCTATAATCCTCTGCTTCCCTTTCTGCCTTTATACCTATCGACTTCCTCCCTTGTTCTCTTTCCTTCTCTTCGTCATTCGTTCCCCTTTCTCTCAGTGCCTCTCTCTTCTTCCCTCTCCTCTTCCTCTCTAATTCTTTCCTTTGTCTCCCTCTCTTTATCTCACTCACTCACTCTCTCTCTCTCTCCATCATCTGCTTTTCTCTTTCTTTGCGCATTTCTCTCTCTTCCTCTTCTTTCCTACTTGCTTTTACCTACAGTATCTCCTTGTTCTTCCATCTTCCCTTCCTCTCTCTCTCCTCCCCTCTACTCCTCTTTCTGCTCCATGCTTCTTGTTTTCGTAGATTGTCTTGTTATTCTTGTTTTCATTTCCTGTCCATTTCGCCCTTGATTTCTTGTTCTTCTTCATCCTCATCCTCTCTCCTCCTCTCCTTTCACTCCGCTCCATCTCTCTTGCTCACACTGTTACAATGTCTCTCTCTCCCTTTTCGCTTCCTCTCTCTCTCGTTCTCGTTTCCCTCGTGTTTTTCCTTCAATCTTTTTCTCCGACGATTTAGCTTCATTTTTCACTTTGCCTCTCACTCCCTAACTCTGATGCTGCATTAACTTTGTTTCTCTCTCTCTCTCTCCCTTCTTCTCACTCTCACTCCCTCATCTCTTATGCAATCGCCTTCTTCATCTTTTCTCCCTACCTTTTGAATCACCTTTTCTATCCTCTAGGCTATTCTCAAAGCAAATAAACCATATCTATCTATCTATCTATCTATCTATCTATCTATCTATCTATCTATCTATCTATCTATCTATCTATCTATCTATCTATCTCTCTCTATTCGTCCCTGTGTGGCTGTATGTAACATCAGTAAAGCTGTCAGGCAGCCTGGCCAACATAAACAGGCCGAGTTTGGGGTTCAGAGGTGACGGGAGCTGAGATGTTTTTCCTGAGGAACCGAGGGACCCTGGAGAACCGCCGCCGGGGCCAAGGAGGGGTCGAGGGGGGAAGACGATCCCTCCGATTACCCCACACACACTTACACGTCCTTCTCTCCCTCACTCTCTTATGCTCTCTTTCCCTCTCTCTGTTTCTCTCTATTTCCCTTTCCTTCATTCTCTCTCTCTCTCTCTCTTTCTGCATCTGTGTACACAAACCAGCTCCACAATCTTCCCTTCACACGTACACACACTCTCATTCATTCACCCACTTGCTGGCTTAAATCACTGCTGTGTCAACACAAAGGCCAACACACACACACACACACACACACATACACACACACACACACACACACACACACACACACACACACACACACACAGGCATACGGATGCCAGTATGGATTTACAGTGCAAGCCACAAACACACACACACACACACACACACACACACACACACACACATCCAGAATGATCCGTACTAACATAACTGGGTGTTCCAGCTGCTAAGAGGGACGATTTAATATTATCTATACATCAAAGAATCTCCCTAAGGAACTTCAAAAGAAAGAACATAGACACTTGTCTGGATTTTTTTTTTTATATAAAAAGCTGCACAGAGTGACCAATTATGAACGAAAAACAAAAGTGTTACTTTACTTTGATATAAAAACATGATGCTTTGTAGCGTGTAGCGTGGCGCTAACAACAGGCGAACTCATAACTGTGAAACCAGCGTGAGGGGGAAGGAAAAAGTGACAGGTGACACATGCTGTAACCATGACAACGCTAACGATCCAAATATGCTGTTAGAAATTGAAATTACAAATTTTTTTACTTGCGTTAGTCCCTGCTGCTGACCGTTTTTATAGAAACTTATAAAGACTTTATAGAAATAGTTAAAAGGTTAAATATAATAATAATCTGCTGATCTTTAATGTAATGAGTGATATTATTATTATTATTATGATGATTATTATTATTATTATTATTATTATTATTTGAGGTTGAAGTCCACGTCCATGTCTGTGTGTCTCTCTGTACAGCAGAACTCTCTGTCTCACTTAT
>QMIH01000376.1:346569-357299 GCA_003987875.1 Clarias batrachus | reverse complement strand
GTGTGTGTGTGTGTGCGTGTGTGTGTGTGTGTGTGTGTGTATACAGGCTCTGTGTCACTAATGTTCCTACACACCAGCTATGCTTTTTAATACTGCTCCATATCTCACAAGTGTTTGTCATCCTGACAGAGGATTTCTTTGCTTAAAGGCTGCTTCAGGAGCATTTCATTTTCTTCAGATTCTATAATAAAGCTGCTCTGTGACAATGACCATTGTTAAAAACTCAATAGAAATCAAATAGAATTTTTTTTTTTAAAGCCCTCTATCTCTTTGAAGGACGTTAATATAGCGTTATATAACTTATTTCCTTCTTTTACATCCACCATGTTGCTTAAATGTGGATTGATTTAATTTTTTACGGAAACGAGAGCAAAAGCAATAGTAAGAGCTGGGAATAAAAACAAAACACACACAGAAGGGTGTAGCAAAGCAAATAAATGAAAGAAACAAAACCCAGCATGTTTCCTAGCTTTATACAAACCTTGCATTTAATACCTTACTGTATGTAAGGCATATTAGTTAGCACTGTGGTCTCGCACCTCAAGGGTCCGGGTTCGATTCCCGCCTCGGGGTCTGTGAGTTTGGCGTTTGCATGTTCTCCCCGTGCTTGGGGGGTTTCCTCCAGGTACTCCAGTTTCCTCCCACAGTCCAAAGACATGCAGATTAGGTTCATTCGCGTCCCAAAATTGCCCGTAGTGGGAGACTGTGATTGATTGGCACCCCGTCCAGGGCGTACAGAGTCCCCTTGGGTATGCTCCAGGGATCCTTGTGACCCTCATGGATATGAGTAGACAAAAAAGCAGATTTACAGAAATAGAAACATTTTAAGAACATTTTAAAATGATCCTCCTGAGAGCCGGACTCTACTGTTGTGTACAGTGCAATTTCTACCGACTGTTTCTCTTTATTCATAGCTGATAACCATAAATGTCATCTTTAGCTGTCTTTAACCAGAAACAGGTTTGATGAAATAATTATACCTAACAGTCCTCATTTGAGGATGATACAAGGATATAACAAATCCTAAACATATACAACATAAAACTCAAAGCACAGTTTTGGTGCTGAAATTTTTTATGGTCTACTTATGATACAGAAAATGTGAGTGTGCCAGTGAAGCTACTTCTGACGTTTATGCAACATCGAAGTGACTAATCTTGCTTCGCTAAAATTTTCAAGTTGCTATCTTCAGCCATTTTGGAGCGTTGATTTCATATGTGCCACAAATATCTTCAGTGTTATACTGTCTCACTTCAAACAATAATCATTTAAAATTAAATCAAATTATTTTTATTGATAGTAAAATCGCTTTTAGGAGCATATGACCTGTACAAATTGTTGCCTAAATGAAAGCATTCTGTGTAAAATTAAGGATTTTTACCCAAAGAAATCTGTAGTGTCCATAACCACAGCAAATTCATGTTGCAATATTCTAACATTTTGGCATTTTAGAATAATACATTTTTTCAGATTTATGTCTTTTCATGTGAAATCTAAACTGGCCAAGTTTCATCTGAATGATAAATTAAGATCATTGAAAGATTCAGATTTTTAAAAGGTTACGGACACTACAGACGTAAAAGGGCACGAAATTGTATTTAGCAAATGTGTTTCTTTTTATCTGATGAAAATATAAATGTGTATGCATATTTCCAAAAAACAGACCATGGATGAGTAGATAAGAAGCATTAACTGTTATGGTGTTAAATGACCCTATGTGAAATTTCACCTCTTCATGTGATACACGTTTGCACCGATACCATGAGTATAATTTGTCATGTTCGGAAAATTCATGCGATGCTTCAAATGTATCTTTTTCTAACATTGTGACAATCAAATCAGACAATCGAACAAGTGAGAAAATCAGTTTCTCACTTCTTATCTTTCATTGGCAGGCTGCTTCAGCCTCAGAGAACTGAAAAAGGGGACCTCAGATGCGAAGCGAGGTTTAGGTTAAGGAGAAAAATTAAATAAATTTCCTCTTGGAGCGAGCTTGGGCTTTAATATGTGTCAGTGGGTGTTCCACTAGAGCTGCTCAGATCCACGTTGGTGGCAGGCAGGAGTGTGTGAGGAGAAGGAGGAGGAGGAGGAGGAGGAGGAGGAGGCAAAGGAGGATGGAGGATGAGGAGGAAAAGGAGGAGGAGGAGGAGGAGAGGGTGAGGCAGAAGCGATGAGAGCGCGAGGACCCGGCGGAGGGAGAGAAGCACGGAGCACAGCGACACGCTGCTCCAGCTGAACAAACAAAAACACCCCGAAACACCACAAACCGGGGAGCTGGAAAAATGTGCAGGTCTGCACGGGGTCAGATTCCTGAGCATATCTAATTCAATTTTACAAACTGTAAAACACCGGGATGTGCGAATGCTCCAGCTACACACACACACACACACACACACACTCTCTAACATTCACACATGCAAACAAACACTTCTAACTTACCAAAATGGGCAACGTGTGTATACACTTTTTTAGACAATGGTTCCTCAGGGGTTCTTCAGATGGTTAATAGTTTCATGTTGATAAAATGGTTGTACTTGGAACCATTTCTGTAGTAGAGTTCTAAATATAGTCTTTAAAAAAAAAGTTATGTCTGGCAATTTTAAGAGGCCCTCGTTAATCTCGTCTTTGTAAAAACGTTTTATGTAGTACTCTAAAACAAAGAGTTTTTTTTTTTTTTTTTTTATATACATTTTAATATATAATTTGCAACAGTCTAATCAAAAAAAATAGTTTCGAAATTTGAAATCTCTTGAAGGTTGCATGTTGAAACCGTACCTCCAGAGTGGCACTCTGCAGNCACACACTCTCTAACATTCACACATGCAAACAAACACTTCTAACTTACCAAAATGGGCAACGTGTGTATACACTTTTTTAGACAATGGTTCCTCAGGGGTTCTTCAGATGGTTAATAGTTTCATGTTGATAAAATGGTTGTACTTGGAACCATTTCTGTAGTAGAGTTCTAAATATAGTCTTTAAAAAAAAAGTTATGTCTGGCAATTTTAAGAGGCCCTCGTTAATCTCGTCTTTGTAAAAACGTTTTATGTAGTACTCTAAAACAAAGTTTTTTTTTTTTTTTTTTTCGAGAAAGATCATATAGAATGATCTAGAATTATTTAGTATCAAAAAATAGTTTCGAAATTTGAAATCTCTTGAAGGTTGCATGTTGAAACCGTACCTCCAGAGTGGCACTCTGCAGAAGGTTTGTCCCTAAAGGACAACCTTTAATCAAAATTTCGATAAGGACACCTACAACAAGTGATTCTTATCAGGAAGGTTCATCACAGCACCCTTTAGAGGTTTCAGCTCTGTGAAGTCATAAACGTTTACAGTACAACCCTACAACTACGGGGTTTCTTATAAAAAAAAAAAAAAGCTTGCATGTAAAGACTCCTCAAGTGGTCTAAGATTTAGCAAAAAAAAAAAAAACCTTTTGAAGAATATTTATGTACAGCTTCAGAACAAAAGTGTTTCCATATTTACCATACAGCAAGGTTTCCTATCGGAATAAGTTCCAAGGAGAACCCTTTTTGAAAATTTTCATAATTTATCTTTCTAAAAAATATTTGAATGTTTTTTTTTTAAGATTTAAAATGTTTAATGCCAATGGAGAAAAATAAAATAATAGGAAAATCAAAAGTAAAGGATTTCCGAAATCAGAAAAGGTTCCAATCCAACATGCTTATGAGGTCTTTGGTCTGGCATTCAGGCTGAGTTCTTCATTGAAGGTTCTATGGATTACACTTTTCTAAATCAACCAAAGGGCTATAAAATATTTAAGAAATATTTTTTTTAGAAAAAGAAAGAAAGAACATTGAGAATGCTTTATGGAGCCTTCATTTTACTGTATACATATATACCAAGGTGGATAATGTAAAGGTATTTGCTGGAGAACTTTTAGAAGGACGACAGAGTGTGTCATATATTTAGCATTTTATATCATTTATTGTAATAAAAAAAATATTTTTTTCCATCAGTAATGTAATTATATATTTATATATTGTAATTCAATTTTAATATATCTTTTTATGTAGTTATTGTTCATCTTTGATTATTTTTATTATTTAAATAAACATATAAATGTAACTAGTTCTAGTTTGTGGTTGTGTCCGTACAGTATGTGTGTGGGTGTGTGCGTGTGGGTGTGTGTGTTGTGTATACAGCCAAGGTAACTCTGCTAAAGACATTAGCGCTGTGCTCGAGCGTCACAGACAAACGCTCGCTTCTCTAAATAAACGTTAGTCTTGAAAAGCTTGGCCTCGCGACCTTGCTGTGATCGGCTTTCATTCTGCCTGCTTTATGCTAAGCTCCTGCTTTTTTTAATCCTCTCGTTTTTTTTTCTGAAAACAAGACTTGGATTTTTAGAAGACATCTATAAAATGTTTACTTTGACAAAATGCTTGTCAAAATGCTTGCCTCTGACACATGTATTCTTTGATTTTCCTTTTCGTCTGAGGAAAATTCCTCTTTTTTTAGCTAGCTCATCTTAAACCTGGCACGGTTTTAAACATGTTTTTTAATTTTTTTTATAGAGAGAGATGATATAGAATAGCCCTCAGTTTAAAGATGTTTGCAAGTCAGTCAGTTATTCCTGTTTAGACAGATTCCTGGTTGTAGTTTAAATTCCACTAAGTAATGAAGCGAGGTTCATAATATAACGCATTAGCTAATGGATAGTTTTGGTTACTTCATAAATTTCAACGAGACGTTACTCCAGCTTTCTTTACAATTCGGTAGTTTAAAAATGACTGTTTATTGGTGTCCAGATGCCTGACAGTGTGTGTTTGTCTTCAGACCTGTGGAAAATTCTTTGCACGTTAGCATTAACAGAAACTGAACACATTGTAGGACAGTTTTTATTTTAACCTGAAATCATCCAAGATTCAAACTTTTGACAGTAACGTGAATGTTTTTATTTAGAAAAACTGTAAATTTCACATGCTATACATTTCACATGCCACCAAGGTATGAAGTGAAATTACTTCAGTTAGCACTTTGGCTAAGTTTATAACATTAATGATTTACTTTTAAGCTAATTCCAACTGTAATCCATCCTGAAACGTTTCTTTTACTACTGTCCTTAATTTGTTTAAAAATCGTGCTGATATTTTAACAAGAGAATTTAAACATTTGATAGCTGTATATATAAAAGTGAACTAAATTAAAATACATCCTATACAGTGCCTCGATACTTTAGATGTCCAATTATATAAGATTAACCTTATAATTTAATCTGATACGTTAAAGACACACATTATAGCAACGTAACAGTTTGTACATCATACTTTCTAAACCTTCAAGGACCCTGAAATATTTTGTCATTCTGGATTTGTGCAATTAGAAAAGGTTCACATAAGATATTTAACTCTAATGATATTTAAAGATTCCCAAGGAACTTTGGATAGTCCCTCTATGAACACTACTTAGAACACAATAACGAAAGTTAGGTTTAAAGGGAAACCCAGAGGATTTTAAAATAACCTATTTTGTAGGATGGGAAAGAAAGAAAATGAGTCAGTGTCTGTGGGTTTGCTGTATAAATGAAAACTATGGTGGTTTAGTGGTTAGCACTGATGCCTTGCACCTTCATGGTTGAGTGTTTGAGTCCCACTTTGGGTTTGTGTGCATGGAGTTTGCATGTACCTGTGCTTGGTGGGTTTCTATCAGGTACTCCAGTTTTCTCCTGCAATTTGAAGACATGCATATGAGGCTAACTAAAGTTTTCAAGGATAGGCAGCGTAGAGAACGGTGGAGTGAAAGAGATTCAGAGGCCCCTGAGGAACCGAAACCAAACCTAGAAAAATAAACCTAGTCAGGTATACTTCCTAATATTCAAACATAACATGGAACCATCATTTTCCACAACAGTAATTAAGAACCCTCACCTGTGGAAAATGTTACAACTGAAGGATTCTCTCATTTTAAGCCCTCATACTGAAGTCTTCTTTGAGCATCTTCACAGAGGAATTTGTAACAACTTATCTTTGTGAAGAGCTTTTTTTTTTAATTCAATTAGATTTTAAATTAAGTTTTAAAGACCTTCTACAGATGACATAAAGGCTGGTCCACTGGGTATGAACCTTTACACAAAATAAAGAAGGGGTAGCTCAGTAGTTAAGGTGTTGGACTACTTATCATAATGTCCCAGGTTCAAACCCAACCGCCACAAAGTTGCCACTGTTGGACCTTTGAGCAAGGCTCTTAACCGTCAACTGCTCACATGCATGATGAGATTTAAATGTAACACGTGCTCTTTCTCATACTAGGTTTAATTTAGAACCCTATGGAAGATAAAAAGGTTTATCTTCCCAAAAAGGTTCAGGGCAGAACCGCTTAAGAAATCTGGAACTATTAACCACCCAAAGAACCCAGCCTATTCACAGCACGCCCAATAAGGAACCAATTGAGCGTTCAGCTCCATTCTTCCTGTCTAAGCACATTACATGATGGATAAGTAGCTATTACAGGATTTTTTTTTTTTAAGTTTCATATGGCATGTGTGCTTTACATTTTGTAGGCAAGTAACACCTGCCCCTCTGGATCTCATGGGCTTATAGGTCACAAGTTTAAACCCTGGGCCTCTCGTAAAGCTTATCGTGAAGTGGGGCAAGAGGGGCAAGAAGAGTGTCGCGTGGCATTGTGTCCAAAACGTTTCCAATAATGGCTCTTTCTAGGATTTCTTGGAGAAGTGCAAATAGAATTTTCATTTAGGAGGTTATTTTTCAGCAATATGGAAGACATTAGTTTGTGTGTGTGTGTGTGTGTGTGTGTGTGTGTGTGTGTGTGTGTGTGCTCGCGCTCTAGTGTGTGGCCCAAATCTGACATTTGGCTGGTTCCCATTGGGGAAACTAGGTTTTAACAAAAACTACATCTTTTATTTTGAATCTTAAAAGAGCCAAGATGGGTATTGAGGTTAAGGCTAGGTTAGATTTAGCATGCATTAGCTGCATTAATAATAGTGTCAGGGGAAGGTTCTCATGAGGATAGTAAGAGAACCGTGTGTGTGTGTGTGTGTGTGTGTGTGGGAGTCGAGCAGCAGGTGTCCATCACTGAGTCCAAGCGTGTCAAACTAGATGAGGCGAACACCTCCAAAGTTAATATTTAGTTTCCAGAGAAGAGGGGAGCGCTCTATCTGCGCTTTATTTACACATCCGAAATTAATTAAACCGCAGATTCCTGCGCGCGCTGGATAAACAGTGCGGGGCGGTGCGTGGGGAGCGCGCGCCTTCATTTATTATCGCTGTACATCAGGCAACGCATTCCTGCACAATGAGCCTCATCTCTTTATTTCAACACCCAGAGTGTGTGTGTGTGTGTGTGTGTGTGTGTGTCACAGGAAGTGACATATCAAAGCCGGTGCTGCGCAAAAACCTGACATACAACACGTCAGAGATAACGATGTGTAAATACCCGGCGCCGGTTCCACACTCCGAATCTCGGACCGAACTCTCTTAATGATGATGATGATGATGATGATGATCCTTCACCCTGACACCCATCACCGGGCCCTGAACACTGAACACGCTGGGAGAGAACTCACTCCTTTCTGGTGCATTATTTATTAGATTGCGTTTAATGTCAAATGTGACACTGTTTCATACATTTATATCATCAGGCGGCTTTACTGTAACAGCAGTGTAGATGCTTTAGCGAGGCCAATATTAGCAATTTTCGGTCTTTCCTACAGGTTTGAACGAGAAGTAAGAAGAAGAAGAAGAAAAGGAAGACGTTTCTGTATTAAATGATGCAATTAATTAGAGTTCACATCTTTACGTCTATTTTATTTACTTGTTTATTAACTACCATTTTTATGTATGTATTTTTCTGTCAGTTTTTAATATTAATAATGCTAATTCTATAATAATAATAATAATCATAATAATCATGCATTAATTGTGAATTTATTGTTATTATTATTATTATTATTATTACACTGACCGTTACCTATATGTATTATTGGTAATGAACATAATAATAATAATAATAATAATAATAATAATAATAATAATAATAATAAATTCACAATTTAAAATTGTTGTTTTTTATATATTAGTATTGTATTATTATTTGCCAGGCAAGAATTTGAGCAAAAGAATAGAAGAATTAATACAGAATTCAAAATTACACTTATTTGGGGTGGATTTTTTCAGGGCTTGTTATTTATGTTTTTGCCAAAAATATGTATGATTTATCAAAGTATTATTATTATGACGGTATTATTGTTGTCGTTGTTACTATTTAATGAAGTGATTTGTCTTATTTGAGATTGACAATTAATAGTGAAGTGAGTGTGCGTGTGTGTGTGTGTGTGTGTGTGTGTGTGTGTGTGTGTGTGTGTGTGTGTCAGTGAGCAAATCAAAGTGTTGCGCGCTATAAACGGAATTGGCTCCGCACCTCGAGCTCACACAGCTTTATTTAAATAAATAAATAAATAAATAAATAAAATAAGTAAAGGCGAGAGTAAAAATAATTCTGGAGGAAAATACACTGGCTCAGAGTAAAACTGTCAGACTAATGCGTCACCCGACACTGTCGCCATGGTTACGCCCCAAAATCGCGCCACTGCATTAAACACCGCGTCAACAGGTGACGTTTATTCAGCACCGCGGTGCGGTTTAGAGTCTTCAGCCTGGGAATAAAAGAATAAAACAAGCCGTGTTTCACTTTCTGGAATCAACACAGCGCATGTGCAGACTACATTTCATTTTCAGACTTGATTCCTGCTGTTATTTTATCCATGTGATTCAGCTGTTTAGGTTGTTTACATACTTTAGGACCAAATACTTTTTATTTAATATGTAATTACATGATTTATGTGTTTACGTGTGAAAAGATGCTGTATATAATATATACCCTGAATTTGCACACGTGATATCAATGGAAAATGAACAAGCTCTTGTGCGAAATCCGATGTTCAATACACGTAAAAACGTAAAAGAACATGAGGACGTGTAAAAAACCACATTGGGAGGAAAAACACGTGCCGTGCATGTGAAAAACCGAACATGAGCGTGTGTAAAAATACCCCTTAGTACAAGCGAAAATCAAATAGCAAACCACGTGTGAATATCATGTTCAGCATGTTTTTTTACTTGTTACTAATCCTAAGTAACTGAAACGAGTGAATCATCAGAATACACGAATCACGTATAATAAACTATTTAACTATTATATAGTACAGCCTATAATAAAATGTTTTGTTTGTCATGTGAGAAATTTATAAATTGCATGTAAACCTATGCAGAACACAACATGAAAGTAAAACAAATTGCATAAATAAAACACACACACAAGTGGAAACAATCCCGTGCGAAAAGCAAATGTACCTCAAAAAAGCGGCAGACAAAAATAATATGCACAAAGTGATTTTCGCATGTGAATATCAATAAATATGTAGACAAAAACAAGTATATGCTTTTTTTCTCAGAAACAAACATATCTACAAACAAACAAACAAACAAGCAAGTAAATAAATACCTTACTAATAAATACCTAAATAGAAAGTGAAAGTCGAAAATATTAAAAAAGTCAATTAATGAAACAATTTTATTAGCATAAATAAATCGTTTAAAAATATATATTTATGAATATAAATTATATAATTTTTATTATAACGACTGTAATAATGTGAAAGAAAGGAGATTTTGTTAAAGTTAAAAATAACGAAAGGGAATCAAAAAAATTGTAAACAAACAAAAAAAAATTTATTTATGTAATAAATATGCCTGTGCAAAAATAAAGTTGGAAAATAAACGTATTCTGTGTGAAAGTGAAAAATAAAGTTTTTTTTAAAGAAATGAAAAGTAATAAATAAATAAATAAATAAAGTATGTGTGAGTGTGTTTGGGTGGGTTGCAGACTGCTTGCGGGGTTGTGGGTGGTCCTGCTTGCTCAGTGGTGTAAGTAACTCACCACATGGAGGGGGAGTGTAAAATGAAAGCTGAAAGAAGGGATAATTAGAGAGATGTACAGCTTGTTAACCCGCGATTTAACGCCGTCGCTTCGATCCGAGAAGGCAGGCATGTGATGAGCCACATGGAGCAGTGAACTCCAGACCGCAGAGCCCCGACCAAGGAAAGAGTTCTGCTTACTGGGGCTTTTTCCATAACACATCGCATCCAATAAAAAATCGACGGCGTTAAAAGGAGGTGTGACAAACTTAGTTAGTATTCCTCTAATGATCCCTTTTTCCTGTCCTTTCCTTCTATTTTTAACAGTGATGCTTAAATGAATCATTTAAGCATCACTGTATAAGGCTCTATGTGATGGAGGAATGACGGGTAAGGTGATGAGATGTAATGCGATGTGAAATCAGCATGGGCAGAAAGAATGGGATTAAAATAAAAAATAATAAAAAGAGAGAGTGAGAGAGATGAGAAGAGAAGCGTTTCTGTCCAGAGCTGTAACAATGTCCAAATGGGATTTAATCCTTGCTATTTAGCAATGTGAGACTTGAACGTTGGGAAACTCAAGACGCGAGCGCGCGCGTGTGTGTGTGGTCGGGAACACTAGCACGCATTTCTGGAGAAAAAGAGTCTCTCTTCTACTTAGTGTGTTTTCAAGAGTCTTCGTCTGTTTCACATTTATAGACTGATTTTTTCTTTTACTTTTTTATGTTGTATTCACATTGAATACATCATATTAATTAGGCCATATCAAATCATATCCTCTGTGTGTGTGTGTGTGTGTGTGTGTGTGTGTGTGTGTGTGTGTGTGTGTGTGTGTGT
>QMIH01000376.1:327547-344487 GCA_003987875.1 Clarias batrachus | reverse complement strand
TATAGCTAACTTGGTTGGCTTTTTTATTTATAACTTTTGCTACTTTTGTTAAAGTATTTAAAACGCAGATAAATTTGCAGAACACATTTTTATTTTGTCACGTTGGTTTGACAAAGAAAATAAAGCGATAAATTACCCATTTTCATACATGTTATTCTAGTATATGCCAATTTCAAGGTGCATTCATAGGTTAATGAAAGTGTAAATGTACCACGTTAAAAAAAAAAAAGAATGGTGAGAAAATAAGCAACACATAGGAAAACATATCAGTTATGGCAATGTTAAGATTATGTAATGTAAAGTGTTATTTATTTTGTGAAAGCAGCTTTACTTGAAACTGGCGCATTCAATTGTATTAACTGTTTACTTAAAATGTATTATTTGACACATCTCAGAACAGTGAGGGAACGTACTAACCTGCTGAACACATTACAGTGTCAGTCAATAATTATTGTAATAATATATAAGCAAATCTGTCCAGTTTTGGTAAATTCAGTTCTTACATCCATCACTCCAGGCCTCACTCGCATGTGCAATATGATCTTTAACCTGCCATGCTGTCATCCACAATTTAGCTGTTTACTGTATTTTTTCCCTGGAGTTTATGCCGAGTCTTTAGATTCGGAAATGTGAAGAAATAAGAAGAATGCATCAAAGCGGATTACATATTGTGGTGCTGATTAGATCTGTTATATTTAAAAAGCAAAAGAAGACTATAAAAGTGTGTGAGGTCCCACATAAAAGGGGGATTATTTAAAAACTTTAATTGAACTCAATTATTTACAAAAACACGCTCAGTTATTAGACCACACATCTGATCAAGTTGCAGCAGTGAAATGCGCGCGCGCACTTTACATTCGTCTTCATTTACGTCTCATTTTTACAGCTAATTTAATCCTGTCCCTAGAGAGGTACAAAAATGAAACGAAGAAAAACAGTTTTAAAATTCCCAACATTTATTTTCTTGTCATTACAATCAAATGACCTATCAACATGGCGTGTGTTTATTTTTTTATTATTATTTGCCTCATTTTTCTTTACAACATAGCGACAAACTCTTCACAGATTATCTTTAATGTAATAAAAAGAAAAATGTATGCACAGTCAGACAGGAGGAGAGGTAATGCGAGTTACATCAACGCCACATTAAAAAAACTATTAAAAACAGTTATACTTGACACTGATATACCGCTGTCCGGGCAAAAACCCCACTGTCTCTGGCAATGTGCTTTCAAAAAAAAAAAAGAAAAAAAAAACGTAAACCTGAGTCGATATTTTCGGTCTCTCTACTATTAAACAGTGCTTTCTTTTTTTCACAAAACTCACAAAAATATATATAAACCATAACAATAGCAATAACAATCTGTAAGCGCGCCGACAGGAAAATCCACTGTTCACAATGATACCAAATTAACTGAATGGTTTCCTGTTTAAAATAGCTGGACGGGAGATCAAAGGTCAAAGGTTATCCTCAGACTAACTTTTCTTTTTTTTAAGATGTTCATTTCTGCCTGCACATAATGTTTATCAAAATTGTACATATTTACAGTTCATAAATATAACGTAATTAATTAAGTTGTTTGTTTACTTGTTACTCTCAAATTTCCACAAAAAAAAAAAGAGAGAGAGAACTTTAGCCTCACAAAAAGTCAGTTCCTACCTTGGCAAAACGTTGAATTTTTATAAACGGACCGCGGCGCATTCAGTCTCGCTTGCCATGGAAAATGATTAGAGCAACAAAAAAAAAGTTCGTCATCCTCGGTTTACCGGAGAAAGTCCGCGCACGAGCCGGGTGCGATGGTCTCCGGAGAGAGGTTCAAGTGGTTTGAGGACGGTGGGCTGATCATGGCCAGGATCTGCGCCTGGCCCGACGGTAACTGCGCGCTGTAGGGCGCCGAGGGCGGCGAGCTGGTCGCGCCGATGATGTTGTCTATGGAGAAAGACGGGCGACGCGACGCGTTCGTGTCCGTTTTGTGAGGCGCGAGCGCGGGGCCGAGTTGCGGGTAGAAGGGCTTCCTTAAATCTGCTCCCAGCAGAGTGGGCGGCACGGCGTGCGGCGACGACGAGAAGATGGAAGAGGGCACGGCGGGAAGGGGGCACGGCGCGCCCTGGAATGGGAACGTCCCAGCCGGGTGGTGATGGTGGTGGTGGGTGTACGCGTGGAAGTTCTGCAGGGCCAGTCCGTAGCCGCCAGCGCCACCGGCACCTGGGGCGTAACAGCCGTAAGGGCCGTATCCAAATCCCGGCAGGAATCCCCCGGCGTCGCGGAGAACCACGTCGCTGTTCTGGTGTCGCTTAAAGCGCTTCCGCCTGCGCAGAAAGCTGCCGTTGTCAAACATGTCGGCCGACTCAGGGTCCAGCGTCCAGTAGTTGCCCTTTCCCGGATTCCCTGGTTCGCGTGGGATCTTGACGAAGCAGTCATTGAGCGACAGGTTGTGTCGGATGGAGTTCTGCCACGCTGGGAACTTTTCGCGGTAGTACGGGAACCTGTTGCTGATGAACTCGCAGATCTCGCTCAGCGTCAGGCGTTTCTTCGGGCTCTGCAAGATGGCCATCGTGATCAATGCGATGTACGAATACGGCGGCTTTACGAGCGCGTTTTTCACCGGTTTGTCCCCAATTAATGGGTCGGCTCCTGCTCCGGATTCGCCACGATCCACGACGCGGTCGTCATCGGGGCACTCGGACCCGCTGGCAGTGCCCTCCCCGGCCTCGTGGGAAGACAGGGGGTCGTCGGAGTCGTGGTCTGGGTGAAAAATGCGCTGGTGGCGCAGATATTTCCCATCTCTCACGCCGTCGCCGCCGACCACGTCGATGTCCACGTCGTCGGACAGCGCCGGGCTCTCCGACATGTCCGTCCCCAGAGTCATGCTGGAGGGTTCGTGCTGTCCTCCTCTTCCTCCTCCTCGAAATCCTCTCACTCCTTCCCCGTCCAGGTCTCGTATGCAGTCTTCCGTGAGCGCGCACTGTTGAGGTCAATAATCAGTCCGGACCGGACCGCGGCGTCTTTCTGTCTTCATTTTTTTTTGTTTTTTGTTTTTTACAATAATGTGTGTTTATGATGACGCACGGAGGCAGCGCGGTGCGCCCCGCACAAGCTCTGCAGTCTATTACCCCCTCCTCATGCCCCTCAAAAACTATTTATCCCACGGGTCACGTGACCGGCGTGTCAGTAACCAAAGTTTATAGCAGCGAGCACTGGAGAAGGGAGGAGGCAGAGACGTGTGTGTTTGTGTGCGCGTGTGCGCACTTTGACTTCTCACCGAATAAAAGTGACCAAAAGTTACTCTAACGACGAATTTGCCCCAAAAGCGCTGCATTTTGCTCTCAGATAAATCAAAACTGAGGTGTTTGTTCTGAAACGAAGAGAATAAATGTGCAGAAAACTATATGTTGGAATAAAATATTAATGCTTACAAATTAGCCTAAGTTATTTAAAATGGTAGTGTATTTTTTTGCACATCATTGTAAATTTTTTAACTAATTTCACATTTTAGAAAAATATGATTACTGCACATAAATCAAGTCAGTTGATGTCAATGAGCTGCAGTGTATCTGCATAGATACGGTATTAAATGCTAAATATAACTGTAAATACTGTCGATGTTTATTTGGATATTTTTATTTTTATTTTCGTATCATATTTATAAACCATTTTAGAAAAAGCAGCCTAAACTTAACCTTGAAATAAAAACGATCTGTTATAAACTGCACATACATGGTTCTCACCGAGTTCAATCCTTCACTAAATATTGTATAATCAAATTCAATTATTTATATAAAGCTGCATATGATTCATGATTTATTTCCACTGTTTTAAACTCGCTGACATTTACCTATTTGTTTAAATAAATCCACTCCAGTAGCCTTATAGATCTGATCATTTATTGTCAGGTGATGATTAATGAATATTAATAATCTTGACCGTTACTCAACACTAAGACTACAGCAGCTAGGTGGAAATGCAAAATGAACAAGGTATTGTTAGTGTCATGGAAACAATGAGACATCCACTTTTCCTTATGGCGAGTTATGGCGAGTAATACATTTCTAGCCTATAAAATTCGTATATAACTCGCATCTTGTTATTACGTTATGGATGGTAATGTATATATGGACTAGTTTTATTTAAAAAATAATAATACATTTTCAACTCGTCATGAATCGTAAGGTTGAATAAATGAAAACAAACAAAATAAATGAGAATGTTCAAACAATCCGATTCTTTATACCATTTTTATTGTGTCGCTAATAATAGGAAGACTGTTCGCTCTCGGCGCTTTTCCACACCCGACATTTTTCAAATCACTTCGCACGGGCTCGCGTTTTCCCGTCATCACAATTCAACACACACCATCCGTCTGCGTGGTTCACACAGCTTATGTACGTTCCCAACACACACACACACACACACACACAGCCCATGTATCCTTCTTCCTGCTCTAGTTTGTCACATGACTAATAAAAGAAGAAAAAAAAATCAGTCCTGAGAGGTTGAGCGGTGCAAAAAAAAAAAAAAACATCCTAAATTCTTCACATTTACTGCAACACTCTTCTACACAACTAATATCCTTACACCCAGTGCGATAATAAATAAAGTAATAAATAAATAAACTAACAAATATAATAAGATAGTAAGAGAGGGAGACAAAAAGGTATTGAGGGGTTTGTTGCATTTAAACACGACTCAGTGACAACAAAAAAGGGACCCATACAGTAAGCACATAAAATACTTACACTCAGCTCAGGACCATGATCCAATAATTATTCTCACTACACCACTTTACACGAGATGGAGGAGGAGAAGGACACATAGTTCAGACAAATATCCTAATCTAAAAAATAAATACAGTATTTTAATATCTAAGGATATTAGAAGAATGGTTGTATAAACACATTCTATTACCTACACCTTTATATTTAACAAGGACAAAGTATTAAAACATCTGTATACGAAAATGTTGTTATATATTGTAGAAACTTCAAGTTTCCCCAAGTTCCTGGGAACAAACCTTTAATTAAAATACATGACGTTAGCGATGTCACCTTACTGCCAGGAAACAAAAATCTAAACTTTCTCATTTAAAAAAATAAATATTGCATTGTGCAATAAGGTTTGTTTTTAGTGTGTGTTCCTGTGTGCTGTTTCTATTTCCGTAAAAAGATCATTGTAAATTGTAAGTAATATTGCAAATATTTTCTGAGTAATGAATATTACCAAGTGTTTACTTGGCAAATAAAGCGCCATCTAGCGGCCAAGACGAATTTTAGACATTACTCCCCCCACTTCTTTTTCTTTATATTAGTAGAACATCGTTAATTCAATTCCCATCAATAAAGCAACAAGATCTTTGCAGAAAAGTTTTATTTATTTATTTTGATTTCAATTCAATTTGTATAGTGTTTTTAACAGTGGTCTTTTTTTTTAAAGATACGGTATAAATTATAGCTATTAGATTATCCCTGATGAGCAAGACGGCGCAGCGATGACACGGAAAAACACTCCCTGAGATGACTCTGGGATGAAACCTTAAAAAGAACCCACCCTCATTTGATTGATATCAAATAGTACGACCATAAATCGGTCCCTGGTATATCTGTGTATTTTCCTTGTCTCTGATTTGGTATGTTTATCCTTTGTACATTGCAATACCTTGTAATTTCACCTGGAAATGTTGATCTGGTGGGCATTTAGAATCTTTTAGGGAAAATAAAAAACGAAAGCAAAACTTTAATTACATTATATAAACCCCTCTAGATGAAAGAGGCATATCATATAATTTGACTGAATATGGATATATATATATATATATATATATATATATATATACATACTGGAATTGGCCTTTAATTTTTAAGACTTTTTTAGGTTGTTGGGTAAAATATACAAATAATTTCATGCTATCAATATATACGATATGTAACATAGATAGATAGATAGATAGATAGATAGATAGATAGATAGATAGATAGATAGATAGATAGATAGAATATTGAACTATATTCTAATCAGCTGTTTGAACTGGAGCAGACGGAAATAAACCTAGCCCTCTATTACCATCTAGTGGACATTAAAGAAAGTGCAGAGAACCGAAATCAACAGTATCAGAATAGTGTTATCTTGAGGATTTCAGAAATGTGGTGTTTGTTTTATTTATGGCAAAACAACAAATTGACAATTAGGATTTTTTTTAAGTGTCCTGATCTATATGAGAACACCTTACAAGTCTGTGTCCATTGGGTGTCGCACCTTTACTGCTAACAGGGTCAAGGTCGACTCATCTCTATAAATTGCGCAGAGGAGTGTTAAGAGGTGATGCTGTGGACTACAGGTTCCCAACCCTTCTCCTGAAAAAGCAAGCAACTAGCCACTAGATTAGCACGTCCTGAAGCGCCTGAGCGCGTAATATAGAAATTCTACAACTGAATTTCATAGATGTGTAAATGTAAACACTTCTGATCATCAGCATGCCAACTGGATCCAAACGAAACTGTCAAATTCCACACGCGCGGGCCAAAACCTGAACATTGCGTGACTGCCTCAAACTAGTTCGAGGATGTAATTCCTACTTTAATGTCAAACTGCAAAACAAATCAAAAGTTACAAATCAGCCCTCATAACTCGTTTTTGTCCACTTGAGGAAGCAAATATTGGCATTTCAGCTCTAGAATCAAATAACTGGTTCAACCCAATTGGACCTCTCACCTACTCTGTTATTTATTCATTAACCGAGCTGATAAGACAAATGTGAATGAACTGATTAGATGCAAAATGTGCAGGAAACTTGTGAGGGCCCATTTGGTGAACAGAATAAGCCATAAACGACTGCTTCAATTGTAGACTAAACTTAAACCCTGTTTCCAATGGAACAGTTTCAGCTCCCACGCAGTCGCCGGAAGTGACCGCTGCCACTTTAGTCAGTGCACGTGTTTCCAGCAGGTGTCCCACATTTCTGAAGTGTCCTAGAGATGGCTTTCTGGCCTTCTTAAAGATCCATGCCTTGTCTATTTGTACGAAACCTTTCTGAAGACACTAAAGACGTCAGAGGAAAAGGGCCAGATTGGTTTGAGCAGGCAGCAAGGATTTAGGAATTCAAATAATCACATCTGAAAGTTGGGAATTAGAAACTCATGGCCTGCTTTTTCCTCCAATTTGGGTGAGTCTACACTTATTTTGTTTTCATGTGATACAGAAAGAACACGTTTTAAAATGTATTGCAGATTAGCAAAATTACGTTCAAACCTTAAACCCCTGCCGTTGACAATACATTCCTATAAGCTGCAAATTGTTCGTTTGAAGATGCAGGTGATGCTTGTAAGCACGTGCGGACTGTTTCAGCATTACAACATGTGGCCGACAGGAGAGTTAAAAGCCCGACATTAAATTTGACACTAAAACTTTTTCCCCTTCTTCATTCGAGCTGCGTCTCAAATAGAAAAACAATGAAAAAATATAGTGGGATTTCAATATATACATTTCGATACGTTGCAAAGCGTGAGAGGTTTGTGCAACTCACACACTGAACACACCACAATGTGCACTCGTGTAGTCTGCATCAGTGATCACCAAGCCTTTCGTGCTGCGATGTTCCTTCCTTCCTTCACTTTAACCCTGATTGAACATTAAACATACCAGGTGATCAGTCTGTTTAATCAGTTGGATCAGGAGAGACAGATTTGGCCTGTGATTCAATAGATGTTCCTCTACTAAAAATAAATCTAGTATTTTCTCATCGTGAATCTTATTAAATTAAGTAGCCGAAATTATAGTTTACTTCTTTATATAAATGTTTAAGATACATGGATTAACTTTAAAGAACAAAAACAAAGAGCGGTAATGAAACGATTTCTAAATTTGCATAAGCTTCAAGATTTTTTTTTTCTATTTGTTTTTTTTTAGAATTTTTTATTCCTCGAATGTGAAACTTTTGGAATATGCTAAAAACATTGGTATAATTAATTAAGCACTTGAAGTATTTAAAAAATCTAAAGCGAATTGTAAACTAATGCACGTATAACATCAAGCTAAACAGATAAACATAGAGTTGTAATTTACCTTAAAATTCTTATTAAATTAAAAGTCACTGAACCTGGTTCATTAATAGCCCAAACTAAACTCTCACTGAACATAATGTACATTTACATCACTGTACTATTTAATTGTGTAATCTACATTCATTAATATTCTATTTTCTTTTTTTTTATCTTGTCATGTTGAGTAAGGCTATCAAGAACAAACGAATGAATGAAAAACATGACAAGTTGCCAATACACATGCTACATCATTAACACGAAATGTTTAAACAGAATAATACCAGTAAGGTCATTATAAAATCTACCAGCTGATAAAGATGGTCCATCAGTTTGGTAGCTGGTCAGGACTGTATTTTTCAGGCTTGGGCAGGAGCGCCCTCAGAGTCACTGCTTGTGTTGAACTCTGACAACTCTTAAGATACATCAACCAAGTGAATAAAATCTAATAATGTGAAAAATATTTAAATATCAGAACTACTAAACGATTGTTTTTAAATAATCTTTATGGCGTTTTTTTGTTTTTTACTTGACCAGTGTACTACTACCACTGGCCTCATAATAATAATAATAATAATAATAATAATAATAATAATAAGGAGATGAAGAAGAATCGACAGGGGAATCTGGAAAACATGAAACCAACAGAAGAGGAAAAAAACAAGTCTTTACAAAACCCGTTACTATTTACAGACTTTATGCTTAAAAATAAAAAGGAGTAAACAAACACAAGTGTACACAATAACATTTGTTCCATGTTACAGTCAGAATGCAACGAAAAGCAGTTTACACATTAAAAAAGTGTAGAAGCCAATAAAACCATTAAGTAGAACATCTTTATTAATATTAAAGAAATATTAAATACTAACTTGCAGGATTTGCTCATACCAGCTTCTGCTTCATTGTTGTAGCTTGTTTTTTTCTAATGAATTTTATTTTACTTTGGTTTTAAAAACAAGTGATGTAATTAAGTGACTTTAAAGAGAATTCTGATGGGCAGTCAGTAGAAATATGATAGAAATGAGCATGCTGCTCACAACATGCATAAAGAACACAGACACACAGAAACACTGGGTAAGGAAGCTGAACGGTATCTTGTCTTGTTGCTGGATTGGTTCCCTTTGGGGTTTCGCTTTTATATCTTTAGTGTGTGGCTTTTGTCTATACAAAGGTGCCTGATGTTAAAGTTTTAGGGCACAAAACATTTACATTAATCACCTTAAAACATTTTATTCATATTATAGGTACAGAAGTTGTTCTCTTGGAGGACCACCCAAGTGCGAAGCAAAGTACACGCGAGTCTGATTTGAGATCGTTATGATGGAGTTATTTTATACATTCACCTCCCCGGATCCCAGTGTTTTACTCTTATTTTACCTCGGTCTGACCACACAGTTAGCGACACAAAGTAACTTTAAAATAGCTTTTACGAACATGTTTATTTTGTCTGGTGACGTGTGTAGGAGCTGTGCGTCACATGAAGGGTCCGAAGTTTGCTTGTCGCACGTACGAATTGCCGTACGAGTTCAGATTCGTTCCCGCGAGTCCCAGAAGCTGCTCGGTGTGCTCGGGGCAAGAGACGGGCCGCGCCATCCTGCTTCCGGTGCAACAGCCTCCGGGAGAGAAGCCGCTGGGTGGCGAGGCAGGGGTCAGGTGCGGAGGAGAGGCCGAGGCTGAGAACCCACGCGCCATGGAGACGCTGTTCCGGTTCGTGTGGCCGAGAGTCTGAAAGCCGTTCGGGTCGGCGCCGGGTAACGTCGCGCTAAGCGCGGACAGATCTCCGGCACCGAGCCCGATGTGAAGTTCGGCTCCGGGTCCGACGGACTGCTGTTGGCTGATGATGTTGTCTATGCTGAACATCCGGCCGTGGCCCTGAAGCTGAGCGTGAGCCGACGGCTGATAGGGATGCAGCGCGGCGCCGTGAGGGGAGCCGGGTAGCGGAGAGCCGCTGTAGCCCGGGGTCGCACTCGGGTACAGGGCGCCGCTGGGGTACTGCTGACGCGCCCCGGGACTCGGGCTGAACGCGAACGCGCCGCACGTGTACGTGCTGACGTCCGAGCGCTTGAAGCGCTTTCTCCGCCGCAGAAAGCTGCCGTTGTCGAACATGTCCTCGGCGGCGGGGTCGAGCGTCCAGTAGTTGCCCTTGCCGGGTCTCCCGGGCTCCCGTGGGATCTTGACGAAGCAGTCGTTGAGCGTTAGGTTGTGCCGAATGGAGTTCTGCCACTTGCGCGGGTTCTCCCGGTAGAACGGGAAGCGCTCGGTGATGAAGCGGTAAATCCCCCCCAGCGTGAGCTTCCGCTCCGGGGAGTTGGCGATGGCCATGGCGATGAGCGCGATGTAGCTGTACGGCGGCTTCCCGCGCTGCACCGGCCTCTTCCTGCGCCGGCCGCCGGCAGGGTGACCCGCGGACACCGCGTCCTCCAGCGCCGCGCGGGGGCTGCCCTCCCTCGGCTCCGGTTTCACATCAAGAGCATCCTCCCTAGCTCCTGACTCTTGATGATGATGATGATGATGATGATGATGATGAAGGTGGTGATGTTGAAGGTGGTTCAGTGACGGTGAATCCAGGCTCACCTGCGGAGACACAGCTGCCGCCGGCGCCGCGCTCGTGGGCTGCGCCTCCGTCGGTGACATGCTGCACGAGAAGTACGAGAAACCGGCCAGATTCATATAAAAAAGAAAAGAAAAGGTGTTTTATGATCCAGATTTAGAAACTTTACTGCCTCTGCCCTCTCTGTGCGCGTGTTTTGTTTCACCAGGTGTGCGCGTGTGACTTTATAAGGTGGGGGGAGTGACGTCATGAACTGTCCAGCGCGCACTCCTATCTCCAGTGACATGGGGATGTGCTGGTATTTATCCAGAGTATATATAGAGAGAACTTTATTAATCAGTATAAAGTATATAATAATATAACAACAGCCAGTTCACAAATTATACAAGTAAGCAACAAGCAAGAATTCTAGTGAGAACAAGGTCAAGTTTAAAGTAAAAAAAAGATGCATGTTTACAATTTAATGTGCTTAAACTGTATGGGTGTATATATATTTATATTTTTAAACAGTTTTTATACGTATATATATATATATATCTGTATTGTATGTCACCATGTGCGTGTTTGACATCCAGACCAAACACCTCCAGATAACTTATTTATAGCCATATTTAAATAGCTATTTAGTTAATAACCTACAACACATCTAACAGCAGCTAGTGTATGTGTATGTGTGTGCCCTGCGATGGATTAACACCACATCCAGAGTGTACCCTTCCTCATGCTCTAACTCTCCTGGGATAGACTCCAGGCCCCTTCAACCCCGTATGCAGGATAAAGCAGTATAGATGATGATGAGTGAGTATAATTCATGACTAATGAACAGCCACGAAGAGTTCTTCATTTTGTTCCTGAGAGAGGAGAGCCATTTTTGCATTCATCCATTTATTAAATAACTTTAACAATCAATAAATAGACACATATAATGACAGCTAATAATTTGTGACTAATTTACAGTCCTGAAAAGTTCTTTAATTAATAATTAACAGTGATGAATTACAGAGTACTACTCACTATTACTGATATTATTAATTTCATATATATTTACACTATATACAGTGTTTTTCTCCATCAATATAAATTTTCCCTAAAAAATAATGTATGAATGTAGTCCAAAAAATAAATGATAGCAAATTATCTGTACATAAAAACCTCATATGAGACAACTTTCATTTTAAACCAGTAAAACCAGGCAGAAAAATTGCACCTCTGAGCTACACTAGAAGATTTACAGAAATTCTACTAAATTTTCTGCGCGGTTCATTATAAGACTGCAGGCATGCAGAATACACATCTCACCTGAGATCCTGACTTTAGATAAGGGGTCTTGGGTCTGAATGGCTCCAGGCTGTGAGGCCAAGACTTCCGTTGAACAGGGATGGATTAAAAGGAAAGGATTGGAGAAGGAAACAATTTAGGAAAAGGATTGTGCTTTTAGCTATTGTGCAGTTCTAACACAGTACCATATACCTACAGATAAAAGGAACCAGGCTTGTTTGACTTAAAATGAATAAATAAAAGAAATAATATTGAAATATTTATTGAAATGTGTTTCCTGACATTAGACAAAGAGTAAGGTTAGTTAAAATCTTAAAACTTTAAGATATGAACACTGAAACTGCCTTCCTAATAGTCAAGGCTTGAACATCAGATAAAATCTGTGCAAAATCACTTGGACACATTGCATGGTCAATCTTTCATCACTTGGGTCTACCACTCTCTCCCTCACACACTCTGTATCTGGAAGTTTGTTCAGGCTGCAGCTGTGGGTCTGGCCTAGAAACAACAGCAAGAGGGGTTATAACTGAGCGCCGAACCCGACTTTCAATCCAGCAATTGAAAAATAATAACAACCTTCTAAAAACAGCAATTGAACTGTCAAAGCTTTACAGCCAGAAAAGTAAATACGAACAATTCTTTTTTTAGTCCGCTACTCGAATGGGAGGCGTGTTTATAATTTACTGTCATTGCACCAATTCTTTATCTTTTACAAGGTTGGTTTGATGAAAAAAAAAAAAACTTTTTTTTACTTCTTTTTTTTTCCACATGCAGTCTGTCAGCCAATACATATTATGTGTTGGACATCTTCCTCTCTATGATTATTATTATCATTATTTTTATTTATTTTTTAATTTTTTAATTTTTTTTATTTTTTAATTATTTTATTATTATTATTATTTTATTATTATTATTATNATGTATTTATTTATTTTATCATAATTTTTAAATTTTTTTATGATTTTTTTTTTTATTTTTAATTTTTTTTATTATTATTTTACATAAGCTGCAACAAGCAAGTCCATTCTGCCTTGGAACAACTTTTGAGGGCAAAAATGTGAAATTTAGTTCATATCAATTACAAGCACCATTTTGACTAAAATATATTAATGGCATTTTCTAGACATAACAGAATGAGTGGAAAAGCAACAAAAGTACAAACTAGATTGTAGAGTCCTGTTTTTTTTTATGTTCGTAGTTATATGGAATTCTGTGGAAGAACAAAACAAGTGATAGCAAACATTCTCCTTCATGTTATGGAAGCTACTTCTCACTCTTTTAAAGTTAAAAAGACAAAAGTGCAGCTTTAATGATATGATTAATTAACAATTTGTAATGAATTAGATGACATGGTCATTACAATTTAGTTGAAAAGAGAGAGAGAGAAAAGGGTTTAGGTGAAATGAACAGTATATAAGTAAGTATGTAAGTACATAAGAAAGAAAGAAAGAAAGAAAGAAAGAAAGAAAGAAAGAAAGAAATATGTTTTCAAGACAATTAAGAGCAATCAACTTAAAGATCAGATCAAACAACAAAAAACAACAAGGAAAGAAAAGGAGTGAGAGCAAGTGTTCAAAACAGATCCTAAGGACAGAGAGACAGAAACACTGCAGTCCCTTTTGACAGAAACATGAAGTCAATGCTTTCTATTTTAAATGTTTATGATAAATACATAAACTGTAATAAAAAAATTTGGTTGAATAGAGTGCGAGGGAGAGAGAGGAGATTCTGGGAAATGGGTTTGAAGGTGGGTGGAGGCAGACTGTGGGTGGACAGACAGCAGTGGACATGTTCAAAGCAAAGGTTAAACCAACAGGATTCAGCATCCAGCGTTTCTCCCTCAGTGCTGTGAAAGAAACAGTGTGATGAATCAAACCGGAGTCATAACCCACAACCTGCCTGCCCCTTCCCAACATGTCCACTTCCACACACGATGCCCCCCACAGCCCCCCCCCCGGCCCAGACGCGTTAAGTCCAGTGAGCCGCTAACGGCTAACACTTTCAGACAGGCGTGGGATCAGGGAGGGGGCTCGCTATCTGAGCGCGATCTGCCCCATGAGCCGCCAGGTCAGACGGGACAAACACACAAGCTACAGCCAGGAAACTGCACCTTCCCCCTACAACACCCCCCCCATCCCAACAGCCCCCAGGGCTCGAGGACTGGTGTTAATCTGTTCAACACTTAACTTACGCCTAAACTCTCGACTTGGTCTGAGGGAAATCTGCAGCTCTGCACACACTCGACTGACAGTGTGTACTCACACAGCACACTTCAGAAATGGGCTATTCTTATTTAACTTAATAACTTTAATGACTGAGCTGGTCATCCCCATGGCATGATGGCAACACACACACACACACACACACACAGACTTATATCTGAAATATGGTCAAATAAACCAAAGAAAAGAACCACGGAACAAAAATAAAACGGAAGGAATTGAAATGATGAAGGGAAAAAAAAGAAATTCAAAAGAAAATAATAAAGAAAGGAAAATAACCAGTACTGGTGTATACTGACAAAAAGGCAAACTGTTTTCTATCTGAGAAAAAAAAGAAAGAAAGAAAGATTCTTAAACAATATAGAAACAAATATGTCTATGTTCTAAACCAGAAGAAAGTCAGAGAGACAGAAAAGAAAATCACCTTTAATAAAAGTGAAGAAATGAGAAAATAAACAAATAGGAGTGTTTTTATTTGTATTAGGAAAGAACATATGGTTTCTCTCAGAGAATAAAATCTTGCTCTGAATAAAAGAAAGAAAGAAAAAGAAATGTCATGGCATACAGGTAAAAAACATGATAACGAGGTCATAAGGAAGGAAGAAAAGAAAGAAAGAACAAAAGAAAAAGAAAGAAAGATCATTTGTATGAGAGAAAAGATTTTCTCTTAGATAACGTCAAGATAAAAGAAAGAACAAATTAAATAAAACAAATGTAGAAAAACATAGAAGAATGAAAGACAACTGTTTCGTCAGAAGGACAGAAAAGAAAAGAATGTTTAATAAAAGTCAAGAAATGAGAAAAATAGGAAGAAAGAAAAATGTGTATTCAGGACTATTAGGAAATATTTCTTATTCTCAAATTGTTATAATAATAATAATAATAATAATAATAATGAACAAATAAAAAACAAGAAAGAAAGAAAAAGAAAAAGTAAGAATGAGGGTTTGAAAGAGACGACAGGAGACAGACAGACAGAAAGCAAGTTGCTGAACACACACTTTGTGTCCACTCATTCACACACTGGCTCCAGGCGTGTTTTGGAGGAGGATGAGAAAAAGAAAGAGAAAGAAAGGAATAGACAGAGTGAGACAGCGAGAGAGAGACAGAGAGAGGGTGGGGGGAAGACGGAGCGAGAGGGAGAGAGAGAGACAGAGAGAGAGAGACAGAGAGAGAGAGAGAGAGAGAGATAGAGATAGAGAGTTCCCTCTTTTCTTGCCCAGTCTCATCAAGTACGGGCCAGGGCTCCTGAAAAACCGGGGATTAGTGACTAGTGGAAGTCTCTCAGCTCGGCTCACTGCGGCCCTGCACGCTACACTGCTCCAGTAAAGCAATTCAATGTGGTTCTCACACATACACACACACACACACACACACACACACACACACACACACACACACACACACACACACACACACACACATGCACACACACACACATTAATTCTTAAACAACATCACATATACCAGGATTTATCAATGTGCTTTGCATTATATAAATGAACTACACATTTCTCAGTTGTCATTTATACATATGTATAATACTCTCTCTCTCTTACACACACACTCTCTATCATTCACATAATTTGTCTGTTAAAAAGTACTTTCTTGGTACAGAGTTGTCTGTAAGCTCATAATGATCCGTAAATCAGAGCCTTGAGGCCTGCTGTCACATCACTCACACTCGCTCCACCCTGAACAACACCACATCATCTCAAACATCACCACATCATCATGAACACCACCTCACCACCACAACACTATCCATACGATCGTAAACATCATGAAATCACCTTGAACACCACCACATCATCCTAAAAAATCCTGCTCTCTGCACAAGAAAGCCCAACAGCGTCTCTTCTTCATGAGAAGGCTGAAGTTTCCAAGCTTCCACCACTGATCCTGACCACCTTCTACAGAGGGACTACCGAGAGCGTCCTGAGCGGCTGCATCACTATCTGGTTTGGGAACTGTACCATATCGGACCGCAAGACCCTACAGCGGATAGTGAGGACAGCGAGATGATCATCGGGGTCTCTCTTCCCTCTCTCAATGACATAGACACCACACGCTGCATCCGCAAAGCCACCAGCATTGTGGCTGATCAAACACACTCATCACACTCACTCTTCATCCTCCTGCCATCTAGAAGAAGGAACCAAAGCATTCGGGCCTCACATCCAGACTGTGTAACAGCTTTTTCCATAAGCCATCCGTCTCCTCCACACAAAGCGACTGGACTGATCAAACACTATTTTAATCCTTGCTGTTTACTGTTTACTGTTTCTCCTCCCACCACCTCAACTCATTGTTCTAATGTCATGTTTGTCGCACTGTCACTTTGTCGCTCTTGTTTGCACATTTGCACGTGCACTTTATGTTGCCTCTTCTGTATAAAAACGTGGATAGTTCTCTGTTTAACTTAAAATGTCAATCTGTCTTGTCCGAACTAACCGGTTAATTGAGTCTAGAGTTAGCTAGTTAGCTTTTTGTTCATTTATGTGGTTAATCTATGTTGTCATGCTAATTGTTCTTGTCTCAGCTAGCCAGCTAATTAGGTTTCTTAGTTAGCTAGTCAGTTCCTGTTAATTTATCTTGTAAATCATTGTTGCATGTATGGAGCACCTTGGTCCTGGAGGAACGTTGTTTCGTTTCACTGTGTACTAACTGTATATGTTTGAAGTGACAATAAAAGCCTACTTGACCTGACTTGATTTGACTAAACACCACCTCATCACCATGAGCACCACTTCATTACCCTGTGCACCAGAACACCATCTGCACCATCCTGAACACCACCTCATCATCCTAAACACCAAGAGATCATCACAAACACCACCTCATCATCCTAAACACCG
>QMIH01000376.1:258027-317302 GCA_003987875.1 Clarias batrachus | reverse complement strand
ATTATTACTTTTGTCAGATTAAAGTTATTTCTGTGACCATTGTGAGTTTTTCTTTCATTGACCGAAGGGTACCAACAATTTTGTCCACGTGTGTAGTTCTGATGTGGTCCTCCTTGTCCACTTTGTGGAGCCAAACAGCCCAAGAGCACGATGCTACCATCACCACCACTGTAATGTTGACGTCGAACTCATAAGGTTCTCCTTTAATCCTCCACACTTACCTCTTGTGGTCAGCTGCAAACTTTCCTCGAGCTTGAAGGATTTTGGCAGTGAAACATTGGCTTGACGGTTCCACTTCATGTGTCTTGGTGGTTCTTGGGTTGTCAGATCTACTTTCCTTTCAACTTTTAGTTGACGGTGTAGTGACATTGACGTTTCCTGACACTGAAGATTACCTTGGCACCTCATAATAACTTGTACTTAATGTCAAACCGTTTGAACCGATCTTGGAATCTGCAGGTGTTCAGAAGTCGGTCTGAGTGACGTTCCTGACTCGTGTAAATCTACCATCCTCTTTCTCAGATCTGCACCGAGCTCCGTGGACTTTCCCATTGTACTGTGTGTCAGACAATCCATTTTTATGTTGCACAGAGAACTACAAGCTGATGATCCATCATCACCACTTGGAAGAAGATCTTGAGCTTGGCAAATTAAAAGGAAGTTCTACTGTCGGGATTAATAACCTACAGACTGAATTAATAATTTAAGTGGTATGATGATTTAGTCCCTATGATGATATCAGAAAACCCAAAATTAAAATTTTATTAAAACAATCTGGCTTTTTTCCATCAGATATATGTGGTGCGATCGTTGAACAAGTTCAAAGAAATTATTAAAAGGCCAACACTGACATTGGTAGAAATATAGATTGGATATGGATATATATTAATCTGGATGCAGATAGGATAAACTGTAAATATGTAAAGCAGCAGATCAGTCACAACACGACATCCCATGAAGCTCCGTTCTGTTCTGTTCTGTTCTGGACGCCGGCGATATACAGTAAGAACCTCCATAAGGTAGAATAAGCATAAACTCACACCACATGCTTGTAGCAGCTGAAATTCTCTGCCACCGTGTGCCAGTGTGACACAAGAGGAGAGAGAAATCTGACACGAGTTCCATCACCGTGACGACAGTCAGTTTTCACCAGTTGTCATGGTTACATGGTAAGGCATCAATTAAGGCCCAGATCGCGTCCTTATGCTCGAGACTGAAGTGGGATGAGAATTAAGCCCCGGGAGGTCGGTCTGATTCTGACATCCCTCCAGGTGCCATGCTGTGAGCTCACAGCTGCTGAAATCACACGCTGGATTGGAAATTAAGTAACCGATTAAAATGGCTTCCTTCGAGTCTTCACCGCGAGCGTGTTTCTGACATCTTCCAATGTGTGACATTTTCCAATTATTTGTTATATTAGCGACGGTAAACTACAGAACATCACTGAAAATCAATTTCAGAGAAGCTGAGTTACTGAATACTTTAATTAAAGAGAAAGTGCTGAGCTATTTGCTAAAAGAAAACATGGGGTTAGGGGTGGGGTCAGTTATTGTTTTTATATTTTTACATCAGACCCCTTGCTGTCTACTGTTCGGTAAGGCTGTAAACAAGTAAACATTCCAGCATTTAAGTGAAATACCAGCTCAGCTGAGAAACTCCAGTCCCAATTACACCCAGCCTCGGGTAACAGCTGATGTCAAACATTAACGATCAGCTGATCAGCACAAAGCCTGTTGAGTCACATCAGGTGTTTTTGGCGCTTGGCTTTGGAAGCAACATTGAAGCATTTGAGGATGTGGATAAATTTGAGGTTATACTGTACAAAACACTGTACTTACTAGGTGATGGAGCACTCTATTTGTAAAAATGTGCAGATACTGTGTTCAATCAAGAAGTCTTCAGAGTTTTAAATAATTCTTTTGATGGTGTAAAGCTGCTTTGCGACAATGTCAATTGTTCAAAGCGCTATACAAATAAAATAAAATTGAGTTGAATTGAATTTGGATTCAAACGACAGGTCTCCTCAAGTTAGCGTAAGTCGTCGTGTTCAATCAAATAGACACCGGAGTAGCCAGGCGAAAGCCAGCGAGCGCGGGGAAAACATGCAAACAGACCGCAAGGCGGGAATCGAACCCAGTGCAAAGTGGGTGCAAAGTTACAGCGCTAACCACTAAGCCGCGGATGTGATAATCAGGTGTCTACAACCCTTATGGCTCAGGCGGATAAACACTTTAGGACGTGATGTTATAGGAAAAAGTAATCCACATTGAGATAACAGCAACTCGAATTCACCACATCAGTCTGTTTGTCTTCTAAAAGCACAACACGGAGCGTTTCAATCCTTAATTATCATCACCTTTATCTTATAAAAGCACTAATTCAATCCTAACTGATTTTTATCCTCTAAAAGTCACATTTTCGCAGCACTCACTCACTCACTCACTCAGTCATCATCCATACCACTTTATCCTTTATACAGAGTTGCAGGGGGTCTGGACCCTATGCCAAGGAGACTGAGGGCACATGGTGGGGTACACCTTGGACAGGGTGCCAATCCATCACAAGGCACATACACATCAATCAATCAATCAATAATTTATTTACATAGCACTTAAAAATAACTCTGAGTTGACCAAAGTGCTTTACATAACAAATAAATAAGAATGAAACAGAGAAATATGAAATCAATACAAGCTATTACAAGCTGTAGACACATAAAATTAAGAAGTCAAGAAAATTAAGAACTGGATAGATATTAAAGCAGAAAGCATAAAACAGAATATTAAGAATATAGCTCAACATAGCGATGTTAGAACATTAAGAAATAAAAAATCATTTTAAGAGAATGCTATTTTAAATATAAGAAACACGTTATCTAACTACCATAAACTAAAAGCTAGTTTGTTTTTGAAAGAGGATTTGAAAGAGGTCAGATGCACAACAAATCGAATTTCAAGTGGGAACGAATTCCATAGTTTGGAAGCCACTACAGCAGACGCCCAATCACCAAACCACTTGCATCTGGATCCTGGCACTTCCAAACGAGGTTTCACCTGAAGATGTTCAGAGCGCTCCGCCAGGCTTACGATATATAAAGATGACACTTTTCAAGTTAGCTGAACAAATCTGATATTTTAAGTAACTGTAAATACTTAAGTAACAGTAACTGTCACCTTAAAGTTCCACCAACTTAAAATCCTTCAGCTTAGTGGTTTTGTGTCTGATGTCATCAGGGCAATAGGGGCACTGGTGGCTCAGTGGGAGGTGTTTCACCTGCCATGTGAAAGGCCTGGGTTCGATTCCCAACAACTGGATGAAGTGTCTGTCCCAAACCCAGATAAAATGGGAGGGTTGCGTCAGGAAGTGCGTCTGGCGTAAAACCTGTGCCGAGCTTGTGTGCGGACCGGATTGTCTGCTGTGGCGACCCATCGCCGAAAGCAGCTGAAAGACCGACAACAATTTATTTGATTTGCACAATATACATATATATATATATATATATATATATATACAGTACAGAGCAAAAGTTTGTACACACCTTCTTATTCAGCGAGTTTTCTTTCTTGTGTTCTTTCTTGTGTTCTTTAGCCCAAACGCGTCTCTTCTGCTTGTTGCCTGTCCTTAGCAGTGGTTTCCTAGCAGATATTCTAGCATGAAGGCCTGATTCACACAGTCTCCTCTTAACAGTTGTTCTAGAGATGTGTCTGCTGCTAGAACTCTGTGTGGCATTGACCTGCTCTCTGATCTGAGCTGCTGTTAACCGCCGATTTCTGAGGCTGGTGACTCGGATGAACTTCTCCTCCGCAGCAGAGGTGACTCTTGGTCTTCCTTTCCAGGTCGCGGTCCGCATGTCAGCCAGTTTCTTTGTAGCGCTTGATGGTTTTTGTGACTGCACTTGGGGACACTTTCTTTTTTTAATTCAAGTTTTTTTATTGTTCAACAGTCATAATTTCGTACATCATATCACTCAAAATTCTCCTTTACAATCAGTTATCTACTCAGGCAGTAGTCACCATCAACATAACAACACCAGAAGAAAAAGCACATAAAGAAACATGAAAAGACAGTTGTTTCGCTCATCTCACCATTTTTACATGCTGCCAAAAATGATCCCATGTTTTTCTCATCCCTTTCTCACCCTGCAATCTTCCCAACATGCACTCATATGATGCGATTTCAATCATCCCATCTATCCATTCTTTCAGATCCGGGGATTTGGGGCATTTCYAATTGCGCAAAATCATTCTAGCAGCTGTRATACAACCAGTCTTAATAAGGGTAAATGCGTTTTTTGCTATATTAGGTACAAGTGATTTATCTCCAAGAAGGCATAATTGTGGTTCTACCGGCAAGTTAACGCCCAACCATTCTTCAAGTATTCTCAGAGTTTTATGCCAAAATGGCTGAACTAAAGAGCATTCCCAAATCATATGTAAGTAGGTGCCTTCTTCTTCCTTACATTTCCAGTCCAGCATAGACTATTTTCAGCTATCACTTAGGGACACTTTCAAAATTTTCCCAATTTTTCGGACTGACGGACCTTCATTTCTTAAAGTAATGATGGCCGCTCGTTTTTCTTTACTTAGCTGCACTGTAAAAAATAAACGTAAATTTTACGATAAAAAACTGGCAGCTGTGTTTGCCAGAATTTTACCGTAAAAAATACGTTATTGCACTGTAAAAAAATAATGCGTAAATCTTACGGTAAAAATACGGCAGCTGTGATTGCCAGAAGTTTACCGTAAAAAATATGGTAGCAATGTTTTCAGGTTGTACAGAATTGCACTCATTTTATGGATTTCAAATGTTTTTTGTTTTTTTTCAAGCCTGGCCAGGAATCGAACCGAGACCCTGGCGGTGCAAGGCGACAGTGCTAACCACTACACTACTGTGCTTACCACACAAATGTTGTCGTTGTTGGAGTGCAAGTTGTGCGGGGGACGTGGGGAAACCAAGGAAGTCCAACAACGACAACAATTGCACAGCAAAAACAGTAGTGTAGTGGTTAGCACCGTCGCTTTGCACCACCAGGGTCCGGGTTTGATTCCTGGCCAGGCTTGAAAAAAAAAACATTTGAAATATACAGTATAATGAGAGTAATCCTGTACAACCAAAAATGTTGCTACCTTTTTTTTATGGTAAACTTCTGGTAACCACAGCTGCCGTTTTTTTACCGTAAAATTTACGGCTTATTTTTTACAGTGTGCTTTTTTCTTGCCATAATACAAATTCAACCTCTTTGAATGAGAAGGCGTGTCCACACTTTTGGTCAGTACTGTGTATATAATTGCTATTAAATAGTATGAGTTAGGCTACTCAATAATGCAAGTAAAGAACGATTAATGTGAATGAGTACAACAAACTCGAAACTGATAGTTCTGTTTACTTAAAATTGGAAACATCATTACTTAAAAAAAATTGATGTAACTGATTAACTCAAATTTTTTGAGTTTTGCCAATTTATTCAGGTTTACAGTGTATGGGTAAGTTGGGAATGAAACCAGAGTACTCGGAGGAAACCCACCAAGCACGGGCAGAACACACAAACTCCATACACACAGACCTCGAGGTGGGAATCGACCCAGATCCTGGATGTGCGAGGCGCCCACTAACCACTAAGCCGCCGTGCTGCCCAACTTAGAGTATAGAGCACAGCAGTGCAGTACAAGCCCAGGATGTCTGGAAGCGGAGGTGTCTGACTGATGGCACTTATACTTAGTAACCTTGTAACCCAGGAAACTTCAAAGCACTTTTCTAAGTGGCTCTGGACAAAACCGTCCGCCAAATAAGCTTCCAACTTTTTCTTTTAAATTTTTTATTATAATTTTTTTTTTGGATTATTCTATAAAACTACCAAGCAGTCACATTACATCATAGTAATCCCTGGCACGGCTCGTTGTTGCTATGGCAGCAAATAAGCAAGGAACGTACAGTGGACTATGGCGCACGTGGGATTTTTGCTTTGCTTAGAAAATTAAATATTATCGTATATAATATAAAAGCTACTTTTGTTTATGGGAGTCATTTCCGCAGCTGATGATGATGCTGATGCTGATGAAGATGGATTTCCGGCAATCTGGAGGAACGTCACACATAGCAAGCAAGCATCGAGCTGCAATCTGACTGCAGCCTACAGGATGAGGAGAATACACACACACACACACACGCACACACACACACGCGCGCCCTCCTCCTCCTCCTCTTCTTCTTCTTCTTCTTCCTCCTCCGGCTCGCGTTTTCAGCACCACGGGGAAGTGAACAGCGCCCGATCCCCGGCGGAGACGGAACACGCGCTAATTAGCGGGAATTAACGGCGTGTACGCGCTGCGTTTTGGCGCGTTTAAGTTCCTCCCAAGCTTCATGTAGGTGCATGATGATGATGATGATGATGATGAAGATAACGGATGCTTTATTCTTTTCACGCCCCAACCGGATCGTTACACGGGGCTCGACAGCATCACCGTGAGAGCCCCTGCTGCGGTCTTCTTCTTCTTCTTCTTCTTCTTCTGCTGCTGCTGCTGCTTCACCGCCATCAGAGGAGATGAAACCATCAGCTGAGGCTGCAGGTCTGAAGCTCAGAACCGCCGGAGCAGCGCCTCGAGTCGCCGTCTCCCGTCAGTGACATGAAAACGCGGACGAGGAAAAAAAAAAACGGAACAGGGCTGAAGATACAAAAAAGGGGGACACCTTTTTTTTCTTCTTCTTCTTCTTCCCCCCAGTGCACCAGAATACACCTTCAGAGATCAGTGATTTGTGCATTGTCATGTATTTTTTTTGTTGTTTATATATAAATCAGGCTTTAGATTACAGACGAGGATGATTTGCACCGGATGGATTTTGTGAATTCTACAAATCTGTCTCTCTTTCATCTTGGATTATCAAAAGAAAAAGAAAAAAAAGAAGATTTCTGATCCTGCAGTGTTGGGACCAAACCCACCGGAACACCAGGAGGTTCTGGAGATCGCCACTAAAGATCCATCTTGTGGAGTTTGTTTGGGATTTGATGCAGGTTTCCACCCAGCTGTGCTCAGTGTGAAGTTTAATTAAGAGGTCGGATTGCTCTGAGGAGATGCGCGGTAATGAAGTGGTCTTCAGCAAACCACTGTGCACGCTGCTTTGTGATTACCTTTCCGCTATCAACGCTCATGTCCCAGGAGAGAGAGAGAGAGAGAGAGAGAGAAAGAGAGAGAGCTCGGTATTTTTATGTATCTGTTGATTCCATCTCTAACTAACCCACACTGATGCGAATTCTCTGGTCGAGCTCAAAGCGCGCCTCTCTACCATGGGCTGCGTGCAGAGCTTCAGCTGTAAGTCGCGCGTCAAACGCGAGAACATCACCGTGTGTGACATGTCAGCTACGATTGACCAATGCCCCACGGTGATAGAGGAGAACTCGCCTATAGTGCTGCGCTACAGGACGCCGTACTTCAAGGCCTCGGCCCGTGTGGTCATGCCGCCCATCCCTCGCCACGAGACCTGGGTGGTCGGATGGATCCAGGCTTGCACTCAGATGGAATTCTACAACACCTACGGAGACATTGGCATGTAAGTTCAGAAAGGGATGAACACACTTAGCAACTTTGCTTGCTTATTCGAATATTTTACATTATTTGCGATTACGGAAGGAGTCTCCAGTGTCAGAGGCAAACCTGGAACTTTAGGTTTTCCAGCATCTTCAGGAAAGACATTGAGTTTCTTTTGTGTATATTAACTTATAGAGCAGGGGTCCTGAATTAAAAGTAAATAAGCACCGGTCAATAAAACTTTACACAAGCCGAGGTCCAACTTCATGTTTTTGTTAGGACTCGGATCGCTATACATGCAGTCATTGTAAGTCTATAAACAAAAAGCTATTTAAAATTTCCATAGCAGTTCAATTATATTAACTGTGTTAAACATGTGGGTGATTGGCCTTGTAAACATGATTTCTTGTATATTTCCTTTTATTTGTATGGAATACAAACAACAATCTTTAATTAGTCTTTAGTGAATCTTTATTTGCACGCTGCTAGGCTGTAAATGAATGTAAAAGGACTCTGGTTGCTCTGTCATACCGGGCTCTCAGTTCAGGTATTTTATGTGACCTCGCCTTGGACTGCTGCGGAAATGTTTGCTCTAACAAAAAGCAGTGGCCCTTCATATGGCTGCTTGTTATGCGCTTCATATGGCTGCCACGGTTATGAGACAAACTGGTTTTAAACTTCCCGCAAGAACAATAAACAAACAATGATCTGTCCATTCATCTTTGAAGGTTCAGTTTACATAGTCAACTTTACTTTTTTTTTTAATAAGCCATGCTCTATCGTGTTTCATTTACAGTATGTTTTCTACAGTATGTAAAAACTATTGTGTTGACCGGCTCTACTGAGTGACGCATATTGCCACACCCACCTAGAGGGGAAAAAAAATCACTTGATTACAGGTATTTTAATGGTTCTTGTTTATCAGAAAAGCGCCAGGGTTCGGATATAACCGTGACTCGGTCCGGATTCAGAGCACAATCCACCGTTTAGTGATGCCTGGTTCGGAGTTTTCAGCTGCAATAATGTAAGTGACAACAGGAAGAACCTTGTTCCACAACATTAAATATAACTATACAATGATTAGAATAAGAATACATTTTATTAATAATGAATAATCAGTTGCAATTTGCTGTGGTGCAAGAGATATAAACTTCTTGGGGGTGTTGGAAAACACTCATCACTGAGGGAAGTAATGAAGTCCGGCAGCCTGCTGCGGGTTTAATCAACAGAAAGCTGGGTATCCTTTTGCTAAATCTAACTGACTAGCTGCAGCGCGCTAACCTTACACATCAATGGTGCATGCTAGCTAAAGACAAGGGGCTAGCCAGCTAGCTAACACCTACAGTACATAAAAAGCTCTACAGCGGCGTATTCCATTGAGAAACCCGACTCAGAGCGTTCACACCTTTTTCAGCACGAGATGAATAACGAGCATGACGACATTCTTTCGATCGATCGCACGCTGACAAAGAGAGAACACGAGGTAGAGAAATCTTCTCACACCCTCCTACACCCCTGACTGCCTGATTGGGTTCCTCCACGCAGGGTCTGTTCATGTGGAGGTGTGTGTTGTGTGTGTGTGTGTGTGTGTGTGTGTTTGTGGGAGTGAAGTCCTGTGGAGGTTGTGTGGGTGACAGATGGAGCAGATTTAATAACGAGATGCCAGAACTTTGGGCCAAGTGACACTTCCTGCTGAAAAAACGTGCTCTGATACTGAATCTTTTAACTAACACACACACACACACACACACATAAACACACCTGGCCTATGAAAACACAGACACTCATTACTAACTAATGACTCTGATGCTATGAATTACTCATGCGAACTTTACACAGTGACTGCACTGAAGGAGTAGCAACATCGCTAACAGCTACAGCTTATGTCATGGTAAAGATTTTTTCAGGGCTTTAAAAAAAATCTCGATTTAGAAGATACTGATTTACTCTTGTATCATTATGTTAGCGATAATGTTAGATGGGGATTACAAAAAAGTTAATTAAATTAGCTAGCATTGTTAAATCTTCTGATTAGTTTTCATCAATTCAATCCTATTTTATTTATATAGCACTTTTAATAGTGGTAATTGTCACAAAGGAGCTTTACAAAATCCAAAGAAAATGGGAATGAGTTAAATTAAGATGAGGAAATATGTATAAATTATAACTGTTCAGCCAGAACTAACTGTTCCACAATAGAGAATTAACTTCCATATTAACTAACTATTTATTCATTAGGTTATGGAAATGTCAGTGTCTGTGTATAACACAAGTGGCTACTAAGATGTAAAACCTAAATCTTTATTCAGCTATTAATTAGCTAACCATTTAAATTTAGCTAACATGCTCCAGTGGCAACCTCATGTTCTAATGCTAGCAAGATTGTTTAATAATAAACCAACGCTAGCGAGATTTAGCATTTTATCCCTCAATGTTTCTTAGTTATAAACAGTCTCCAGGTTATGAACCCTTTCAGTAGATCAACTGATAAATACATAAATGAAGCCTCTTGTATTCAACAGACAAGCGAAGTATGAAGGTTAGTAAAACTACGCTGTGATGCTAATCAAACACTGCATGGCTTCAGCAGGTTGTCACCTGGACGAAGGAAAATGTCATCCTCCATTATCACTTTGCTGGTGAAACCCTGTTGTGTGTTCTCTTTGTATGATTGAAAGTAAAGTGGACATGCTAAAGCATTTGAAAAGAGGTGAATCTCCATGGGTGTGGTATCACATTTGTTAGAGTTTCTCAGGGGTTGTACATGCACAAAAACATAAAATATGTACTCAGATAAACAACTGACTAAACGGTGTTCATATACTTGTACCAACATGCCTACAAATTCAGCTTAAATCACAGACTTAGGAATGGATCTCGGTCGTAATTTAAAAAGTGTTTCAGTCCAGTAAACTGTAGCGGTCAGCAAGCAGTTCGATTGTGGCTACATGGTAATACCAAATAACGGCACAAGGGGGCGCTTCCTTTATTGAACAAGAAGTACAGCCGTGGCAAAAGTGTTGAGAATGACGCCTGCTGCTTCAGTGTTTTTAGATCTTTGTGTCAGATGTTCCTCTGGTATACTGAAATATAATTGCAAGCATTTCATAAGTGTCAGAAGCTTTAATTGACAATTACATTAAGTTTATGCAAAGAGTCAATTTTTGCAGTGTTGTCCCTTCTATCTCAAGACCTCTGCAATTCCGCCTGGCTTGCTGTCAATCAACTTCTGGGCCACACCCTGACTGATGGCGCCGCCCATTCTTGCATAATCAATGCTCTGCGTTGGTCAGAATTTGTGGGGTTTTGTTTGTCCACCCGCCTCTTGAGAACTGAACACAAGTTCTCAATGGGAGCGAAAAAGTCTGGGGAGCATGACCATGGACGCAAACTTTTGATGCTTTGTTCCCAGAGCCACTTAGTTATCACTTTTGCCTTGTGGCGAGGAGCTCCATCACGCTGGAAAAGGCTTTGTTCATCAAACTGTTTTTAGAAGGTTGGGAGAAGTTGCTCTCTGAGGATGTTTTTGTACCATTTTTTTTATTGATGGTTGTGTTCTTCACATGTGTTCCTCACACATGAATGATCTCAGGATGCTTTACTGCTGGCCTGACACCGGACTCATGAGAGCAACTTCTCCTAACCAAAGCTTCCGGTCCACCAATGTATGAACCATAACGATATCATTGAAAGAGCGAGGTCAAAAACCTCTCTTTTATTTATGTAGATAGGCCACTTACTGTATTCACTTCTGGCTAGGTGCTAACTGCAGTTTATTGGCTTTGTACACGTACTTTGCACAATGAGAATAAAGTTGAATCTAATACAAGTTAATGAGGTGCTTGCATGCCAGAGTTTTGCCTTTCATCTTTGATCTTTCATCGTCTGCCTCCCTTCAGGTCGAGCTGGGAGCTCCCGGAGCTTCGGGATGGCATGGTGAGTGCGATCAGCGACTCGGACGGCGTGAGCTACCCGTGGTACGGCAACACCACGGAGACAGTGACCATCTCAGGCCCGACATCCAAACCTTCACGCCTCATCGTCAGCATGAACGACAACTTCTACCCGAGTGTGACGTGGGCGGTGCCAGTGAGCGAGAACAACACGCCGCTGCTCACGCACATCACCCGTGACCAGAGCTTCACCACGTGGCTGGTGGCGCTCAACATCGGCACGTGCGAGAAGATCCTGCTGCAAACCATCAAGTGGAGAATGAAAGTGGACATCGCCGTCGATCCCGTGATGCCTCTGGGCTCCAGGGCCAGGCTGGTCGGGCCTCTTCACCAGGACCAGCCCAAGATCCTGACCCAAATGGAACCCATTCCGCAGAACGCCATGGGCAAACCCAACGCGAACGATGCCCAGGTGCTCATGTGGCGGCCCAGAAGGGGAACACCGTTGGTTGTGATCCCGTCAAAGTAGCTGGTTCGGAGAAAAGTAAGTGTGGATGGAGGATAGTCTTTTCCACTGGGTTGGTTGTTTTTTTTTTCGACTCAACCTCAACTCACGGGACGTGACGGCTCAGAGTTCTGTTGATGTAATGCGTGCCCCGGCTCCATGTGTACGGCCTTGTCCACACTAATAACGCTCCATTTGATAACGCCTAAGTTGTTTGTGTTTTTGGCCTTACTGGTCACAATGTCTGGATTAGTTTTTAGATCAGCTCTCACATACACCATACGGCCAAAAGTTTGTGCCCCCCTGCCTATCACTACCATATGTCTTTGTTGAGCATCATATTTTCCATTTTTCCCTTTTATAAGAAGACTTTCCACTCGATGGCTATGTGGATTTGTCTTCATTACAAGAGCTACAAGAGCATTCGTGAGCTCAGGCACTCGTGTTAGCCTGTTAAGGAGGCTCTAGTTCAGTCAGGGCTATGTCCAGGAAACTCGAGTTCTTCCAATGCAGCCTTCGTACAGCACAGTGTGTATTCATGGAGCTGGTTTTGTGCCCAAAAGCATCATCATGCTGGAACAGGTCTGAGCTTCTTGGCTCCAGTGAAGGGAAATTGTAACGCTCCAGCATACAGAGACATTCTGTACAACCGCATGCTTTTAATTCTGTGGTAGGAGTTTGGAGGGGGGAGAAAAAAAAAGCACATATGGGTGCAATGGTCAGGCGTCCACATACTTTTGGTCACATAGGGCATTTTCCCACTGTACTGATAGATCTTATGTAAAAAATACACACGAGATTAAAAAAAAAATTGTAAATGCAAAAATCCCCAAAACAAAGCTTGTCCATCCATCGTAGTTCGTAGTGTGGTGACCATTTCAGTGTTCTGGGGCCAAACTTTCTAGAACCACAGACAGGACCACTTGCCTTAATTCCACACTACTGCCTTTAACCGGACGGAGGGCGCCAATGAGGCACGGGGACGCAGCGTACGGACCAGCGATCCGCCTTAAAACCAGCTCGCAGCTGGAGTACCAGAGACTGAACGGGAATGTGATACCTACAGTAATGTAGAAGCTGGACAGAGGAAAAAAAAAAAGTTTTGCTTTGAGGTTTGGTTCTCACTGTTGATGATTTTTGTATTAGAACACATTTTTCAAAACCCTCCGTGGTTTAAAATGATTATAAGTTGAGAAGAAACCGAGATGAAAAGAATACAGGATGGTGTTTAAGAACCTGACACGCAAGTCATAGCCTATGTCCTTTCATCTAGTAAAAAATCGAGTATTATATTATATTATAAATATATATATATATATACAGTACATCACAACTGAGCGGAAAAGCGCTATACTTCTCTCTTTCGATACAGTTTCGGTGCTGTTCAGGAAAACCAGCAAAACCTTTTTAAGACAGTTCACATGAGCAGTTACCTCCTCGGCTGTGCGAGTTTCCGGAAAAAAAAAAAAAAAAAAGTACGACTTTTATATCTGGCTTTGAGGACATGTTTTTCCTCACAGCACTGACAAATACACACACACACACACACACATGGTTAAAGCGCTGTTTCCTTCTTAGATCACTGAATCATGGTTTAAAGTTTTTCATCCTTGTATTTGAGCATGCTGATAAAGTTACTGATGAAATTACGCGGACCTGACAACCTTCCCGCAGAAACAGCAATAGATACAAAGATCTGGCGTGATTGACAGCCGCAAAGGTCAAGGTCTGTTTCATATAAACTGACACCCCGGGAAGCCCGCCCACTTCCTATCATCTCTCACGTAAGGGACGTTTTCGCCGCTTCTCGACTCGATTTTCTTGCCAGCAGTATGTCCTGATGTAGCACCCCTGATGGAACCCTAGAAAGGAAAATGGAGAAGTTTTAAGCTCATTTATGCGAATTAAAATCGATCAATGTATGTTCCACGTAGCTGACTTTATAGAAGTATGTTGTTATACAACAAATCGGCACAGGTTTTATGCCGGATGCCCTTCCTGATGTAAACGTCCCATTTTGTCCATGTTTGGGACCGGCACTGTATCCAGTGGCTGGGGTTCGGGTGTTGGCTGGGAATTTAATAACTTTGGGCCAAAACACAGTCCTGGTGCTGATTTTATTTGTTTTATGTTATACATATAATACTGAAAATGTGTGTTCCAAAGAAGCTACTTCTGAAGTTTACGCAACATGGAAGTGACCGATCCCTAAAAATCTCAAGTTGATAACTTCAGCCATTTTGGACACATGACTTTATATGAGCCCCAAAAATGGACATTTTTCAGTGTTACACTGTCTCGCTTCAAACAATAATCATTTAAAATGCTAATTAGTCATATTTGTTCATGAGTATTGATGGGAAAATTGGTGTTAGCTTCTAGAAGCAATTATGCTGCTTAAAAATGGTTGCTTCAATAGCTTTTTGGTTAAAGCTTAAAAAGCAAAAAATCTGTAGTGTCCGTAACCAAGTCAAATTTAATTTTGCATTTTTGAATAATACACTTTGTCAGGTTTATATCTTTCCATGTGAAATCTAAACTGGCCAAGTTTCCTCTGAATGACCGTTAAGATCATTGATCTGATCAAGATTTGAAATTAAAACATTTACAGACACTAAAAGGACATGAAATTGTATTTAGCAAATGTGTCTCTTTTTATTCTAAGTAAAAATATTAATGTGTATTCATATTTACAAAAAAAAAAACAAAGATGGATGTATCGGTAGATAAGCAGCATTAAGTACAGTGGAACCTTGGATTACGAGCATAATTAATTCCGGAAGCGGTCTTGTATTCCAAAAACACTCGTAAACCAAATAGACTTTTCCCCTAAGAAATAATGAAAACTCAAATTATTCGTTCTACAGCCCAAAACAAATACATAAAAATAATTAATACAACATAAAAAGTAAAAATAAATCCGGACAGATAAGTGTTTCAGGAGCCGTGTATTTGTATGTGTGTGTGTGTGTGTGTGTGTGTGGAATTAGCCCCTCGCCTCGTCTTAAACAGTAAAACTCCTCCCCATACCTCGCTTTTTAAGTTTCACAACTAACATACACAATGCAAACACTGTTTTAACAGGAAAAAAAAGAAGTCTAAAGAAAAAAAAAAATAAAAATAACAAATGAACCAATTTGTTAAAGTGTGTGTGTGTGGGGCACAGTGTCAAATTATGCGCGCACACACAGAAGAGAGACGGAGATGTTGATTATACCAGTAAGAGACGAGCACTAAGAGCAGCAGGGGAGACGATTACCCATAATTCCTGCAGCGCAAGAGAGAGAAAAATCATTGGCTCAGTTGCGATCACGTGCCGCTCGGTGTCAAAATAAGAGTCGCATGTGTGATACATGATACTCGGCGCTCGTAAACTAATACTTGCTCGGTTTCCGATTAAAAGTGTATTAAAAATCTCTGCTCGGTTTGCGGAACACTCGTAAACCACATTACTCGCAATCCGAGGTTCCACTGTACTATGATAAATGGTGTTATATGATCTTATCTGAAAATTCACTTTTTCACCTAAAGTAGGTGAGACTCTTTTTTAGCACCAACACCATGTTTTGGCCGTTTACACAACCATAATGAAAGGGGGTTTGGGGGGGCCGGGGGGGTCAAAGCATTTCACGTTTAACATAAAGGACTTGAGACAAATGTACTGTACATACACGTTATTCCTCTTCGGGGGCTGACAGCTCTGATTCCGCTCCCCAGAAACCTTTCAAATGTCCCCAGTTTCACAAAAGAAAGATTTCAGGTTATTTCTCAGGCTTTTGAATGAGATTTTTATTTATTTATTTTCTAATTGGCTACCAGCAATCTGTTGGTGTAAAACATCCATCAGAGCACAAACAACTTCAAAACCGTATTCCAGGTCAGAGTTCAGTATTCAGCTCCTCAAAGCCCAGGAGTAAGAGTCCGTGTAGAATAATTACGCCTAGAAAGGAAAGCGTGATGTGTCGGTATTTATTCAAGAGCACGAGAGACGGGGAACAAAAGGCAGCGCTCGATCTCTGTCGCCTGAGAGAGAGCGAATACAAACAAGCGAATCCCAGTGCTGCTCATTAGTGAGACAAGAACCATTCCTACACTCACACACACACGTTCACAAATGGATGTGTGCACAAACACTCACAGATCCACACTGAGAGGGGGTTTTGTATGCAAAAATGTTTTTTGTTTGATCGTTTTTTGTTTTTAGAGATTCTACATATGGGTCTCCAGTATGTGTGTGTGTGTGTGTGTGTGTGTGTGTGTGTGTGTGTGTGCGTGTGTGTGTGTGTGTGTGCAAACAAGAAAATGTAGAAAAAATTCTGGCTTTTTTTGTCCATTTTTTATATTGACCCAGGCGTAAACAATCCAATTAGATTTTGCCTCTAATGTGACCTCATATAAGTAGATCCCCTCCCCCGACTTGTTGCTCTGCTGGAAGGGCGTGGCTCTGTATTTACATCAACACTGAGAGAAAAAGGGGAGTCAAACAGAGGGAGTTGAAAGTTTGACAAAAACATGCATTCCTGAGGATGCATTAACACACACACACACACACACACAGACACGGAAATAGGAAAACTTTAAATTGAGCTTTTAGAAATATTATACATAAAAAACTTCCATTTAAATTCATGATTTAAACGCTTGCGGCAACAAGAAGATGAGTAGGAAAACATTACAATAATGGACGTTTTAATTGCCCTCCTCTGCATGTGGAATTACTGACACCTTTTTAATATAATTATAAAAGAAGGATGAGTGCAAAAGTTTGCACACCCAACGGGCACATTCTGACATTTCCTTTTTAAGCCATTTTAAAAACAGACATTTGCATTCTGTAGTGTATCTGATATACATTTAAAATAAATAAATAAATAAATAAATAAAGCTTAGCATTAACCAGGTCACAAGTGCACAAGAAAAACATCACGAAAACACAAATGCGAGGGGCGTTCAAGTCAAATCGGGACTTTTGTTTATGCCGAATAACAGAACACATTAAAAACTCCCTTTATTTCTCTATATAATCCTCCGCTACACTAACACACTCATCCCAGGGTTTCACTAGTGCTTCATTATCGAAGTAGAAAGTTTTCTCAAATGTTCATTTGAAACGCCGGCCTCCCAGGAACTCATTTAATGAACATAGGGAAATGGTCACCATAAATTTCATCACAAGTCCCGGTTTGACTTGAACACCCCACGTCATAAAGAACATTCTGTAGCATGAAGAAGATAAATACTCATGTGTGCTAAAGGACATGAAACGATACTGAAACACATTTAGTAAAAAAAAATTTTTAAAAAGCCGTTTTGCAGCAGCTAGCTGTGCACTTCATCACACCTGCAGTTAATCGAGATTTCTGTTTAAATGGATCTTCACAACATTCAGCATATTCAAAGATTTTGCACATTTACATGAGAGCATATTACTACTGTAATATATCCTGAGCAAAATGACGCTAATCCTAAAGCTTACCACATTAACATAATTAATATACAGTAGTACTGTAGTCATGTTACGGGTCGAGTGCCGTGAGCGGGGTGTGTCTCTCAGACTGAACACGGAGATGGGGRGGGGGGGGGTTGATGCATACGTCTTGTTGAACTTGATCACTACGGTGTGTAAGGTATTTCAAAAACAAAACCTCCAGCAAAAACAAGTCAAACCTAAAAGCAGTTTGTTCCACAATGCATGAATGTTTTCAAGTTTGTCGAGTATTTCTCTTTATACAACAAAAAATCGAAGGTTATTACTGTGTGTATTTTTTTTTTACTCATTTGAAGCTTTAAATTCTTACATACTGTATATGCTCAAAATTCGCAAAATGACGTGGCATTAAAACAAAACCTTTTTTTTCCCCTCAAAAAATATATAATGAGAGAAAATGTTAAGAAATATGATATGTTTGGTTTATTCTTATCCTCTAATACACAAATACTACATAAAGTTAAACATCAGCTTATTTTCAGCGTATAAAATCTTTCTCAAGGCTAGTCCGTCTTGTTATTGTGCATGTCTGAAATTCCTAGACATCAAGAAATCTGTTTAAACAAAAAACTATTTCAAACATTTGACCTTGCTGTGACCTTGACCCTGTTTGGATCGGTTCATCCGCTGCTCATGACAGTTCAACAGTTCTTGTGATACCGCGGTCAGGAAAACACAACGCAAAGATTTTATAGGACAACAACCGTGTGCTTTAAAATTCAGCGACGTCCACTACGCGGCCAAATCGGATACACGGCGCCTTTATTCCAGGACTCGACGTAGTGTAGTGTCAGGGTGTGACCAGGATCGGGGTGCTGTGTTGAGACGTGATGTGTGTGAGGTTTAAACATCAGCAAACTTTTAGCAGCTAACACACGGACATCTGATACAGAGAACAGATCAGGCGTACAGATACACTCAATGCTAAAGCTAAAGCGCGTCAAAGACGATGAACTGAAGTTTCAGCTGAGGTCAAGTCTGATCATAAGGCCTCATCGTCGTTCATTCCATCAATCAGGATTTCAAGATGTGAAAATGGCCTTTGTTAAGCTGTGTTCTGATTGGTTGCAAGAAATCGTTTGCGTCTTTGATCGTTACGGTTCCAGAGCCAATGTTAGAGTGAGAAGGTGGGTTTTAAAGACAACTCAGTTAAACACATGTTCAGTGAGAAATGGCAGTGCATTAGGGGGACAGAGAGCTCAGAGCCGAGCGCTGCATTTAGTGAGTGATGTAAAAGTGCACGGTTAGCACCTCAACACTCAGTTCATCCACGCTCGGTGTTCTGATGTTCATCAAGTTCTGATGGTGTTAGTGTCGGCTTAGTGTGAGAGTCGGCTTAGCTCGGAGTTCATAGGTGAAATACAAAATGTTTCTTTGGGCCTCCGAGTGGCGTAGTGGTAAAGCGCTCGTCCTATCATCTGGAGATCGCCAGTTCGAATCCCGGGTGATGCTGTAACCTCTCGCAGCCGGAGGTCTAGAGAGAGCTGATTGGCCGAGCTCTCTCAGAAGGGGCAGGATGAGAGGTACTTAGTGCTCCCGCATTAATCACGGCTCTACAGCCAATCAGGGGCGTCTGTGAGCTCACGCAAGCGGAAGGAGTGGATAGCGCTGTCCTCCGAGTGTGTGACTCCGCCCCCAACAGTGCGCGAGCGAGCAGTTCGAAAAGATGCGGTCAGCTGGCGTCACGTGGTTCGGAGGAAACACGTGATAGTCTTTGGCCCTCCCGGCTGAGTGGTWGTAGTAGCCTTAATCTGGAGCCCCCTAGTGACGGGGAGGAATTGGATACGACTAAATTAGGGAGAAAACCGGGGAAAAATCCACAAAAAAAAAAAAAAGTTTATTTGGGGCTTTTCTCAAAACTGACATCCTGATGGATACAAAAGAAAAGTTGGACATGAGCGAGCAAGCAAGCCTGCTCAGGGTTAACACGGTTTAAATTAGGCTACATCTTTTTTTGGGGTAATAGAACTAACAACACCTGTTACGTGGGGACACACAAAACTCTTAACCGTGTCGTTATTGTGGGAAAGAAAGAAAACAGTGATGTAGTTGATGTAGCTGAGGTTGAGGAACTATCGGCCAAAAGATTTTTTTTTTTTTTATGTTATACATATAATACAGAGAATGTGTGTGTGCCAAAAGCTACTTCTGAAGTTTATGCAACATGAAAGTGACCAATCACGGTTCCCTAAAAATTGCTAACTTCAGGCGTTTTGGAGAGATGATTTTATATTTGCCCCCAAAATGGACATTTTTCAGCATTATACTGTCTCGCTTCCAACAATAATCATTAAAAATGCAAATGATTCACATTTCTTTATGAGTATTGATAGTAAATTGATGGAAGCTTCTAAAAGCACACGACCTGTAAAATTGTTGCTTAAATAGTTTTTTGGTTAAAGCTTAAAAAGCAAAAAATCTGTAGTGTCCGTAACCTTGTGACATTCATGTTGCAATATCTTTACAATTTAGCTTTTTAGAATGAAACACTTTTTCAGGTTTTTGTCTTTTCATGTGGAATCTAAATCGGCCGAGTTTAATCAGATTGACAGTTAAGATCATTGAAAGATTTGAACTTTAAAAAGTTACAGACACTGCAGACAAAAAGGGCATAAAAATGCATTTAGCAAATGTGTTTCGTTTTATCCGATAAAAAATATAAATGTGTATGCGTATTTACAAAACACTAAGCATGGAGCAGGAGATACGAAGCATTAAGTGGTACAGTATGAAAAATGGTGTTTTATGATCCTGTCTGAAAAATTCACTTTTATCACCTACAGACACAAGTGAGACACTTTTTAGCACCGACACCATGTTTTGGTGATTTGCTTTAAATGCAAATCTAGATAAAGATATTTGGAGCACTGAAACAGATAAAAATAGAGATTTACAGGGTGACTGTGTAAGACGAGACCAAATATATTTTTTTATATCCAAAACTATCTTAAAACCAAAGCAATTCATGACATTATTTACACTTTTGGTTTTTGAGGGTTTTTTTGCTGGAGATTTTGTCCTTCAAATTTGCAAATAAAAACAATTCTAAACACACACACACACACACACACACCTAACACAGAGCATAAAACTAAGATGATGAAGGTGTAAAGGTTTAAGTGGATTTAATCTGAGCTTCTTTTTGATTTACAATCCTGCAGATGTCAGGTTTGGAACAGATGAAGGTGTTTGAGCTTTAGACAGACAGGAAGTGAAAATAAAGGTTTATTCAGTCTTTCAATCAACTCTGCACACATGCACGGTTTATAAAAATGCTAAAAAAAAAAAAGAAAGAAAAAAAAAAGAAAAAACCTGAAAAAAGTGTTATCAGACATAAGGGATATACTGTAAGAGAACGCGATCTAATACACATTTTAATAAACAACTACAGATAAAAAGAAGTATGTCAGGATTGTGAGGGAGAAAAACAAAGAACATAAGAAAGAATGAAAGAGAGAGAGAGAGAGAAGAGTCACTCGTGCCGTCACATCCACACATCAGAAAGATCCATTACAGGGCTGAAATCTGTGAGCCTTGCTCATGTTTTTCCGTACGGACTGTTTACTATGTCACCGTGAACAGCGTCATTGTTTCCTCTGCACTCTTGAAGCACTTTGAGGTGAACATCTTCAGGAGCGAGTGTTTATATCAAATAAACAAACAAACAAAAAAAAACGATTGAAATGAAACCCTGCCTACTGTGGTCTCTTTGATGTTTACTTGTAGAGTTACAAAGTTACTTCAGTTTTAAGCAAGGATCAAATGAAGTGCATAATGAATTAAACACATTGTAACAGGAAAATAAGTCATGATGTAGTGATGTAATGATGTATTCACAAAGCTTCTTAAGCCTAAAAGTTGCTCCTAGTGATGAAATTCTAGGAAAATTCTTAGAATTATGACATTTTCTTAGAATTTCCACTTAAATTTAGGACTAAATTTTAGTAAAAATAAAAATGATTCATGAAACATCTTAGCCCTAAAAACAGCTCCTAAGGTAAGGACTTTTACGAGGCTTAAGAGTTTCTCTAGCAGAGGACAAAATGGCGGAAGGAAGAAATATTCTCCAAACACTGAATGTAAAGCTAAAAGTAAACACTGCTTTTCTGGTTTTCTTGTTTTTTTACTTCCTTCCATCCCTCTTGGATTGTTGGCTACATCCCATCCAAAAGTGCAACTTCAATAAACTGTCCTGTGATCATGTAAACTGGTCAAAGCTGAAACATTTTGCTCCCATCAATCTAAAATGGATTAGAAGTAATAAAATCAGTACGGTAAATAAATGTAAGAACTTAAATATAGTAACTACTGTGTGGAAATGGGTTGCTTCAAAAGTCGAAACACTTTTCAACATTCAGCTGTTTAATTATCTTTAAGACATTAAGCCGAGAAACTTTGCATAAAGTAGCATTTAGTCATGATTATACAATTTCTTCATATACAAACATTATGATTTCACTGTTTGTTCTATTATCATGGGTTCTGTTTTCACAAAGAGCTCATTTCAAGACCTTTGCAGAGGTCAGAGGTKATTTTTTATTAACCAATCAAATTCCTTGAATAGCTAGGACTTTTTAAGCTAAGACAGGAGCTCTCTGAGAGAATTCTAAGAAGCTTTGTGAATATGGGACCTGAAGCTGAAAAAAAAAAAAAACTTGAATAATTTTGCTGAGAACTTTATTGTAAGTTTGTGAGATACTGTAGCTGGAAATGTTTCTGAGATGATTAAATGTTTAGATGATTAGATGTATTAAAGCCTCGGACTTCAATGTGTCATGAGGTTAGAAAATTTTCAAACTCGAGCCGTTTCTTTGGTCATAAGAAAAGAGTCTAACACACACACACACACACACACACACACACACACAGTAAACACACACACAGTAAACACACACACTCCATACTTAGAAAAAATGATTTAATATGAATTTTTCTTCAAGTTTGAACAGATTATTAATCGTTGCATTTTCAGTGTCTGCAGTTTGTTCGTGGGTGAAACGATCCACATGGCTATAATCTCTCTCACATACACACACACACACAATCTTATATTATTATCTCATAGCTCAGATCATCTCTCTCTCTCTCAGACACACGCACACACACACACACACTCAGAGATCTGAATGGCACCCCAAGACTTTCCTCAAGTATTTGATTCATGGCGTAAAACAGTTTTTCTTTTTTTTGAGGTTTCCTCATCGAGTTCAGTGATGGTTCGGGTTCGTTCGGCTCACCACGGCGCTCCGCTTCTGATTTCACAGATGAGTACACACTCCCGCTCAATTAACGAGCCACATCAGACATCTCCGTCACACTTCCTTCCTCGTTTCGCTCCTCCGTCTCCCTTCGTCTCTTCGGCTTCATCCTGGACCTCGGTCCGCTCTCTGCTGTCCCAGGCTTCCCATCACGCTCGGCTCGGGTTGGAAGCGGGTTTGGCTTCGTAGCCGTACAGGAACGTCGCGACTATGACCAGCACGGCTCCCAGGAAGAAGACGCTACATGAGACACGGAGGAACAGTACGCGGAACAGTACGGCTTAGCGGTTCAACCTTAGACAAACGTTATAATCAATAATAGTGAATTTATTGTTGTTGCTTTGTGTAAGTTCAAAAACACTGCCCGTTAAATTCAACGTTATGAATTTTCATAATACAGTGGAACCTCGGATTGCGAGTAACGTGGTTTACGCAAACCGAGCAAAAATTTTTAAGTATTAGTATTATTATCATGTATCACACATGCGACTCTTATTTTGACACCGAGCGTCACTCTCTCACCTTCCCCCCCCTCCCCGGAATCACTTATCTGTCAGGATTTATTTGTACTTTTTTTTTTTTTTTAAAGGTAAAGTGCAGATTAATTTGTTTTATTTTAATTTTTATAGATTTTATTAATTATTTTTATGTATTTATTTTTTGGGGCTGTGGAACGAATAATTTGAGTTGTCATCATTTCTTATGGGAAATGATGATTTGGTTTACAAGTGTTTTGGACTACGAGTCCACTTCCAGAACGAATTATGCTCGTAATCCAAGGTTCCACTATAAATAACTTGAATAAACTGTTAAAACCATCGCTAAAAAAATTTTTTTTTAAAAAGCACCGTACACTTGGCGGTGCTGCACAGCTAAAAGTATCAACTAACAACCTACTGCATCTGTACACTCTCATCATATCAACACACCCTATATTACTGTCTCTGCACTAGTCAGGTCATTTTATTTAATGTGACCTAATATTTGGTCCTGGATTAAACCTGGACTCGGATCTCTACCTCGTCGGCTCGAAGTCCTGCAGCCAGAAGTAGGAGATGAGCGTCGACAGGATGATGGACAGCGACGTAGCGAAACCTTTCAGGATGTTATCTGCGTATTTAATGACAGCAGCTATGACCAGACCTCCCAATGCCTTAGAGAGGAAAAAAGTAAACACAAAGGAATAATAAATGTAAGGAGTAACGCGTGATCAGGTTTATTATTACTGAGTAGCTGGAGATCTGAGGATTCGACACTTTAAACAAATCACAGGGTTAGAAATCGCTCAGCTGTAGAAGTGAAGAAGAGTAAAGACAAACAGAGCTAAATCCTCGGTGGATCCAGAGGATTTAAAACTTAAAAAGTGAAACTAATACAAGAGAGAGACTCATTACACACAAAGCAAGATAGTTCAAGTCGTGATTTGTCATAATTGAGTGCAGCTCATGAAAACCCCAAATCCATTCAGATTTTTGCTACAATTTAATACGTTGTTCGAAATGAACGAACGGTTGAACAAATTTGATGTGATGCAGCGAGCAAAGACGTACGGCTGTACAGTTTCAGAGTCGGATAAACGTGCGCCGTCGTGACACGAATCCGATCGGACCAAAAATACTGGAATTGAACAACATGGCTGCTCTTGTGAACACAGTCAAAGGGACTAGATTTAAGACGATACGAACGGTGTAATTGTGTAATTAGTGAGTGTGTATGTGTTTAAATCTCACCTGTAAGGACACCACAGTCCAGGTGATGGAGTTGTAGCCCTGGAGCATCCCGTGCTCCTTCACTCTCTCTCCATCATACAGCAGCATTCCAAACAGGCCAAAAACCAGACCGAACAGACCTTTAGCACACACACACACACACACACACACACACACACACACACACACACACACACACACACAGTGAATCTTAATACGAGTCCAGTGATTTCCAGCTTCTAATTCAACTCACTCCAAGTTTATACTAACACACACTTATACAGTACAGAGCAAAAGTTTGGACACCCCTTCTCATTCAGCGAGTTTACTTTATTGTGTTCTTTCTTGTGTTCTTTAGCCCAAACACGTCTCTTCTGCTTGTTGTCTGTCCTTAGCAGTGGTTTCCTAGCAGATATTCTAGCATGAAGGTCTGATTCACACAGTCTCCTCTTAACAGTTGTTCTAGAGATGTGTCTGCTGCTAGAACTCTGTGTGGCATTGACCTGCTCTCTGATCTGAGCTGCTGTTAACCGCTGATTTCTGAGGCTGGTGACTCGGATGAACTTCGCCTCCGCAGCAGAGGTGACTCTTGGTCTTCCTTTCCTGGGGCGGTTCCTGTCAGCCAGTTTCTTTGTAGCGCCTGATGGTTTTTGTGACTGCACTTGGGGACACTATTTTTCGGACTGACTGACCTTCATTTCTTAAACTAATGATGGCCGCTCGTTTTTTTTCTTCACTTAGCTCCTTTTTTCTTGCCATAATACAAATTCAACCTCTTTGAATGAGAAGGTGTGTCCAAACTTTTGGTCTGTACTTTACATCACGGTTTCTATAGTAACAGCTTGTTCAGTTGTCTTTTAAATGCTGAATATAGTCATAACCTAAACATTATTAAATGTAATAAAGTTGTGTTTTTTCACCAACAGGAAGGACGCGTCCGTCAGCGGTTTAACTTAAAACACCTCACGTTTATTTTTAATTTAGTATTATTACAATAAATAAAAAAAATAAACATGTACTATTATTATTTTTTATAAAATGTTTATTATAATGCAACTATACACGGATAAGAAGCATAATCTGTTGTGAATAAATAAACAGAAATTGGAGTCAGTGACACGCCGCCTTTTATCAGGACACGCTAAAGATCTGGGCCCGTATTCACAAAGCTTCTTAAGCCTAAAAGTTGCTCCTAGTGACGAAATTCTAAGAAAATACCTAGAATTATGACATTTTCTTAGAATTTCCACTTAAATTTAGGATTAAATCATAGTTAAGATAAAAATGATTCACGAAACATCTTAGCCTTAAAAGCAGCTCCTAAGGTAAAAATTGTTAAGAGTGGAGAGGAGGACTTTTAAGAGGCTTAAGAGTTTCTATAGCACAGGACAAAAATGGCGGAAAGATGAAATATTCTCCACGGTTTTCTAAGTCACTTTTAGTCTAAGACTCCCATCTAGGACTTTTTAGGCTGAGATAGGATCTCGCTGAGAGAATTCTAAGAAGCTTTGTGAATACGGGCCCAGGTTCCTGACAGGTAAAATACCTTCATCTCTGGGGGAGGGGGGGGGGGGTGGCAGGGTTCATGGTAACACAGTTCAATATGTGTATATGCATGCATACATACACACACACACTAGATGTGCCTGCAACTTCGTTCGCATGCAAGTTTTAAAAAAAAGTTTTAAAAATTTTACAGCGCCATCTGTTGAATTTTGAGATGAACTAGCGTTTTGATTTATTTTATGATATAAGGGCATTTTCCACTTGAATTTCAAATCAGCGTGTCTTCTGATTGTGATAAAACAAAGCCGAGATTTTAACTCAAGCTCACCAAATGCACCAGTGAAAACCCCATCAAAATTCGTTAAGTGTTTTTTTACGTTATGCGCGCACAAACAAACAGACAAAAAATCCACAAAACCCTCTTGATGTGTTCTACGACTCATCTTACTGCCCCTAAATAATTTTTTCGCAAAAATGTACAGACACGCCCACTTTACAGTTTTCTTATATACAAGAAGATGTGCGCTCCCCATGTGCATCAGTGATCCTGTCGCTGGTTCACTGGTTTTCCTTCTTTGTATCGCTTTTGGTTTGTTCTGACCACAGCAGACCGAGAACATCCCACAAGAGCTGCGGTTTTGGAGACGCTCCGACTCACTCATCTAGACATCACGATTTAGATCTTGTCGATTTAAGTCCATCAAATCTTTACACTGTTTCCAGGAAACAAAAAGGTTCGCTTGTGTACAAATCACCTCTCATCATCTGTACCCGTTTCTCACCGGTTCACGTCTCAAGTTAGATGTGTTTTTAAGCGTTTGAATGATGCACAGGTCACTTCACAAACAAAAAGCATTCCTCTAAAACTGCTCAGGTACAGGGACTGGACTGAACAAACATGAGAGACAACAACATTTTTCAGGAAGCCGTTCTAGATTCTTTACATTTAAAGATGAATTGTTCAACGATGCATGATCTGGTGAACAAACAAAGAACCCTTGAACTATATTGTAATGATGATCAATATGGAATGATGTGGGAGGGGAAAAAACTGGAATAACATGTCATCGCCCCGCTGTAACGAAGGGTATAAAAAAAGTTGTCGGTCTATTGCACAGAAGAAGCCGTGAATCTCACGCTCTGTTAAAGCGGAGCTGCTAACACCCCATTGGAAGACGTCTCGAGCACGAAAGACGACATTCCTCCTGACAAACACACAATCATCCCGTCTCCGCCGTAATGATTGCAGCCTTCGTTTGGAGAAGGACGAGCGCGGTGAAGAAAAACACACTTTTAAAAGAAAACATTTTCATAAAAGATGCAGTTTCAGTTTTAAACACAAAATTAAACAATTAAAATCAATTGCACAAGACGCATCAAGTTATGCACGCAACTGAAAAAAAAATAAAACAAAAAATGGAAAACTTTTAGACTAAATTTTAAGACGTCAAGGACGGAGATAATCTCATGAAAATAAAAAGGTGGAGTAAGATTTCATGAAATTCAGATGCAGATTCACTGGAAAAGGGGTGTTCAAATCAAACCGGGACTTCGGATTGCGCAGATTGAAGTAAAAACTTCCCTTATTTCTCAATATAAAATCCCCCGCTACACCAACGCACTTACCCCAGTGTTTCACTAGCGCTTTGATACCATCAAGGTAAAATGTTTTCTCAGTGCGCTGCAGCTAAGATCAGAGTGAAACGCCGGCCTCTCAGGAACTCCTTCAACAACATCTGGAAATGTCTTCTGTAAATGTCTTTCGCCTGTTTTACGCCTTCATTCACCAAAAATTTCATCGCAAGTCCCGAATTGACTCAAACATCCCTCATAATAAGAATACACACACACACACGCGCACGCGCACACACACAGGTACTGACCGAGCTGGATGTTTCTGACCCACACACTCTGCTTCGTCTCCTTGAGGATTTTCTCAAAGTAAACGCCAGCGAAGCCGCTGGAGCAGCACGCCACCAAGACGGCCACCAAACCCACGAACGGAGAGCCTGTGGTGGGCTGCTGCTGCTTCTCAGGGGAACCTGGAGAGTCCGTGGGCCACTGTGCAACACACACACACACACACACACAAAATAAAAAAATGAATGCAATAAAACAACAAGAAGAAGGATTTATTTGTAACACTTATTATTTATTTTCCGCTTTGCATATCCCTGATTGTTACAGTAGAAAGCAGGGGTCAGAGGTCACGGTCCTTGCAATAGGGGCAACCTTGAACCGCTGACCTTCTGATCAGTAACACACAGCCATAGCCACTGAGCCACTGTATTTTCACAAATAAATTTCACTGATTCCAAACATGTCACTCTCCCTTATTTGACCGTGAACGTCTGCTCTGTTAATGAAAAATGTACAGTACAGTTAAACCTTGGATTGCAAACATACTTGGTCCCGGAAGTGTGCTTGTTTATCACAGCACTCGTATGTCAAAGCGGATCTGCCTGTAAGAAATAATGGAAACGCAGAGGATTCGTTCCACAACCCAAAAACATTCATATAAAAATAACTGATATAAAATACAAATAAAACAAATTAACCTTTGAAAAGAATCGTTACTGGTTTGAGAGAGACGAGAGAAAGAAGAAGGAGGAGGAGGAGGAAGAGGAGGAGGACACACACACACACACACACACATTAACGGAATGACCGCTGTCTGGTTCATTGGAATTTTATTTTTTTTTGTGTTGCGTGACTTTAACAAGGAACATCTCTGGAGACACTTGCTTTTGTCTCCTTTTGAGGATTTCGCCGAAAATGTGACGTCACATTGTCGTAGACACAAAATAATAAAAATGGTCACAGTGTTATAATAAACAGAACATGAGCGCACAGATGTTGAATATACGAGTGACGCACGTGCTCCGAGACCGAGCATGGGAGACGATTACCCACAATCCCGCAGCGCAAAAGAGAGAGAGAAAGAGAAGAACCGTTGGCTCAGCTGTGATCACGTAACGCCCGGCAGACAAAACGTACACGTAGTGCTTGTTTATCAAGTTATGATTCATTTTCAAATTTTGCTCGTCTTGCAAAACACTCACAATCCAAGGTTCCAGTGTGAAACCAAATCAGGCCAGCTATTGGCCCGACAGTCATTATGATGGAAAAGAGTTTATAATCCTGGCTTCAAATGTAGAAAAACAAACCCTTTATAAAAACAAATATAATAAATAAACTTAAAGTCAGCATTACTATAAAACAAAACAATCACTGATTGTGAAAGATTCTTGTGATTTCTGTGCGATTACCTGCACGAGAGCGACTCCGGTCATCAGGATGATGAGAGAGAGCCACTGATAGAGCCCGAGTCTGCGTCCCAACATGGAGACGGAAAAAAGCGCGGTGGTGAGAATCTTCAGCTGGTAGGTCACCTAGAAACGTGACAGTGTAGAAGTGAGCGGGGGGGACAAACAGGACGGCAGAGAGAACAAAGTGATTTAAGGATACTACATGACTTTAAATGCAACTGGGGGAAAAAAGAGAGAGAGAGAGAGAGAGAGAGAGAAAGAGAGAGAGAGAGACAAAACGTCACATAAAAAAATAAATCACTGGCTAATTGCTAAGGAAATGAAGGAATGAAACACTTCAGAAAGTGCGGGTGTGGAAAATTAATCAACTCTTTCACCATACCGCCTCTTTAATGATTATTTTCCTGTAACCGCATGACACAGGGTGTTTTATTCCTTGCTGTAACATATACATTACGATTAGAATAATACTATTAGAACATTTTCTAAAGGTTTGTTCAGGACTAATTGCCGCAGCCCCGCCTCCTGTACGACATTACCGCTAATGATAATGACAGAACGATGATACGTGTACAGTAATGAATTTAATAAATATTTATTTCTTTTAATGACCATAATAAGGCGACTGTTTACACAGTGTAGATTTCTGTTTTTACATGCAACATTTTAATCGCAGCCCTGGAGAAGTGCCAGACTTTATACATATGCCATGTAGACGGCTCCTCCTCTACGCTTTAATCGCAGGTTCCTTCGAGGGTAATTAAGATGCTGTCGCGCGGCGGGTGAAAAGGAGAGCGCAGCTGGTCCTCAAGGAGAAAACGCCCACGTACGGAGCAAACATTACTGCCAGGACGCGTCAAGAAACTAAATGTTTGTTGTTGTTGTTTTTTTTTTACTTTAAATAATGCCTAGGTCACGATGTACATGTTAATGGAAAAAGATTTACAGAATTATGAACTGGATTTGGATGGATGGGTGAAAACGCGAGATGAATTATTCTATATTTATAAAAATGGATGGATAAACCAATTCATACATTAATGGAAGAATGAAACAGGCTCGTCCATCAACCCGTCCATCTACGTATAGGTGGATGACTGGATGGATGAACAGACGGATTAATGAAATGATAAATGTATAGATAGATGGATGGGTGACTGAACAAAAAAAAATAATGGATAACATGAACGACGTAGGTAGTGTGTAGGTAGATGAAAGGGGGAATAAATTAATGAAATGATACATTTTAGGACAAATGTATAGACGGAGGGATGGATGGAATAATGAGATGCGCAGAAAGATGTGTACATGGATAGATGGATGAATGACATGATACATTTTTAAATAAATGTAAAGCTTTGGATGGATGGATAGATCAAAATCTAGTAGATAAACAGCAGGCGAACCTTTTTTTTAAAGTAGATAAATGACAAGAAAAATTATAGATCAGTGGGTGAATGAGTGGATGGATGGATGGATGAGATACCGCATGAGCAAATAGATGGATGAAAGAAATGAGAAATGTGTGGACAGTTTAATGAACAGAATGAATCCGAATGTGCGGAAAGATGGACAGCTGAGTGGATGAATGGAATGAGAAGATGTTCAGCTCCGCCTTCGATACCGTCTCCCACGATTCACATCTCTCTTGTCTGAACATTTCTGGTACTGCTCTTTCTTGGTTTTCTTCCTATCTTTCAGATCGACAGTTTTATATTTCTGTTAAGGATTTTCGATCACCCACTGTCCGCCTGAAGCGAGGTGTTCCCCAGGGATCGGTTCTTGGCCCACTATTTATTTACAATTGACATAATCCCACATCGGTCTGATCTTTCAACGTCATGGTCTTAATTATCATCTTAATTATCATCCATCTGTCCAAATTGACAAAATCTCTGCATGCGTAAAGGACATTAGAGCTTGGCTTAGCTTAAACTTTTTGAAACTTAACATGGATAAAACTGAGATCATTTTCATTGGCACCCCTTCACACACCGGCAACATTTCCACTAATGTCACATCAAAACATCAACTTCTGTCAAAAATTTAGGAGTAATCTTCGACTCCACACTCTCCTTTCAGTCTCACATTAAATCTGGCACTAAATCTGCATTCTTCCATCTACGTCGCAACTGCGTCCCTTCATCACTACCAAAGATGCTGAAACTGTCATCCATGCATTTGTCTCATCACGCATTGATTTCTGTAATGCCCTTTTCACTGGTTTACCTGCCAGCTCCATCTCTAGGTTACAATATATTCAAAACTCTGCGGCTAGAATACTCACTCATACAAAACGCTCTGCTCATATTACGCCAATCTTATTTGATCTCCACTGGCTCCCAGTTAACTACCGCATCAAATTTAAAATTCTTCTCCTTGTTTTTAAATCTTTAAATGGCTTTGCTCCCTCTTATCTCCTCAATTTGCTCGTCCCCTACATCCCGTCTCGCTCACTACGTTCTTCCGACTCTGGCCTTCTTGTTGTCCCTCGGTACCGCCTCTCTTCAATAGGGGGCAGATCATTTAAGTGTTATTGCACTTAAGCTCTGGAATTCTCTACCACACTCTCTCCGTTCTGTTAATAACATCTCAGCATTTAAATCTCTACTCAAAACTTACTTGTTTTCTGAATGTTACAGCTCGATTCATATGTCTGTCTCCTAGTTTTTNTGACACAAAAATTGTGTAAATTTTTAAGCATTGATTGGAAATTTCACATCCCCTACCACCCCCAAAGTTCTGGTGTGGTAGAAAGGATGAACAGAACAATCAAAGATAGGTTGACCAAAGCCATGATGGATACAGGTAAGAACTGGGTTGACMYKTTACCRTCTGYGCTTTGTGAAATTAGAATGACACCCAGTTCTACAACCAAACTCTCACCATTTGAGATTATAATGGGACGACCATTCCCCACCCCCTGGGTAAAAGGTGACCCCGGTTTTTCTCTTACAGGTGATCTGGACGTGATTGTCGGCGATTATACGTAAGCACTCATTGAAAACCTGAGCAGTGTTCACGGTAATGTCTCTGCTTCTCTCCCTCTGGCTACAGACAGGCCTACTCACTCTTTCATCCCAGGTGATACAGTGCTGGTGAAAAGTTTAAATCCCAGGAAGGTGGGGGTCGCTGCTTACAGTAAACACACAACTGTAATCACAGAGACTCACACAGCTGTTCTCACAGACTCACAGCCACAGTGGAATCACACCAGCCGTGTGAAAAAGGCACCGCAGACGACTCTGACTGCTTGAGTTAATCGACTACTAACTCACAAGATCTCCTAGCCCGCACCGAGGGGCTAGTGGAGCAACACACGTCTTGAAGGCACCTCAAAAGGGGGCTCTCGTCGCTTCTCAATTTTTTCACATACACATATAGGTTGAATTTTGTATTAGTTGTTTTTTTTCACATTTTATTTTTATGCCAACGCCTGATTACCAATGTACTGTTAATACGGTTAATAGAGAGAGACTAGTACAGAGAAACAAAGAACCCTAACAAATCCTAATTGTGATTCTAGAAGTGATTTAATCCTGACCATCTTCTCTATAGCTCTATCTATTCTCTTTATCATCCTTCTTATCATTATCTTTGCTGATTTTACTAATCATGAACCCCTGTTCCTCCATGTTAATAACTCTTGCTATGATGTGCGCCATAGTTTTATCCCTAGCCAGCGTCCCTGATAACTCATTTTGGCAATACATGACTTATATTGTCATGGTCTTAATTATCACTTTTATGCCGATGACATTCAACGTTATTCCATCTGTAGACCTGCTCCATCTATCCAAATTGACAAAATCTCTGCATGCGTGAAGGACATTAGAGCTTGGCTTAGCTTAAACTTTTTGAAACTTAACATGGATAAAACTGAGATCATTTTCATTGGCACTCCAGCACTCACCAGCAATATTTCCACTAATTTCACCTGCGAGATTGCTGGCACTCACATCAAAACATTAACTTCTGTCAAAAATTTAGGAGTAATCCTCGACTCCACACTCTCCTTTCAGTCTCATATTAAATCTGTCACTAAATTTGCATTCTTCCATCTATGTCGCATTGCCCAACTGCGTCCCTTCATCAGTACCAAAGATGCTGAAACTGTCATCCATGCATTGATTTCTGCAATGCCCTTTTCACTGGTTTACCTGCCAGCTCCATCTCTAGGTTACAATATATTCAAAATTCTGCGGCTAGAATACTCACTCATACTAAACGCTCTGCTCATATAACCCCAATCTTGTTTGATCTCCACTGGCTTCCAGTTAACTACCGTATTAAATTCAAAATTCTTCTCCTTGTTTTTAAATCTTTAAATGGCTTGGCTCCGTCTTATCCCCTACATCCCATCACGCTCACTACGTTCTTCCGACTCCGGCCTTCTTGTTGTCCCTCGGTACCGCCTATCTTCAATGGGGGGCAGATCATTTAGCGTTATTGCACCTAAGCTCTGGAATTCTCTACCACACTCTCTCCGTTCTGTTAATAATATATCAGCATTTAAATCTCTACTCAAAACGTACTTGTTTTCCGAATGTTACAGCTCAATTCGTATGTCTGTCTCCTAGTTTTTTTTTTTGTTTTGTTTTTTTCCTTCAGTGTCTGTTTGTCCCCCTTTTTCTATTCATTGTAAAGTGTCCTTGAGCTCTGGAAAGGCGCTATATAAATAAAAATTATTATTATTATTATTATTATTATTATAAATGGATGGATGGATATCCATTGGATGTTTGGCTGAATAAAATGCAAGAAGTGCAGACAGGAGGAAAGAGAAAAAGATGGATGGATGAAATATGAGCTGCATAGGTAAACGGTTGGGCGAATAGAAAAATGTCACACCAACAGATGGAGGAATGAAATGAAAGATGTGCAGACAGATAACAAAGACGAATAGATGGATGAAATACAAGCGGCATAGACGAATAGATGAGAGAATGGATGAAAATTAAAAAAAATAAATAAATAAATAAAAGGATGGATGGATGGATGGATGGATGGATGGATGGATGGATGGGATAGCAGATACACAGATGGATGAATGAAGTGAGAAATGTATAGGTGGATGTTCAGATGTTCAGACGAAGGCGTGAACTTCCTGATACCTGATACGTTGCGGCGTCGAGGTTGGACAGCGCCACGTACAGCAGGTTGTTCTGCAGCGTGTAGATTCCAGAGGGGATGGCGAGCTTCAGCGTCTCCACCGGCTTGTGGAGGATCTCCTGCCTGAGGACGCTGCTCAGAGCACGTACGCTGTAACCTGATCACGCCAAGGACAGAGACAGAATCAATTCAATTAAACCTGAACCATTTTACCCAATACTGACTTTGTTTTTTTTTTTTTGAAGCGTCTTTCATGTATTTTACATCACATCAGGATCATCGCTCGGGCTGGAAACCGAGCTGTGATCTTACTGTGATCTTTGCAGACCAGACAGACGCAGGTGAGGATCTTGAGCAGCTCGGCCAGCACCACGGCGGAGGAGGCGAGGTAACGCGGCCCGTCGGCCTGCAGAGTGCGCGAGTACCGCATGGTGAGCACCAGCGAGGTCGTCTGGAACACCAGCACGCCCAGAGACAGGTACTTCAGCCGCGTCGACGTCATGGCCTTAGGGGCGAGCCGAGCCACATGTGGGAAAGAGGAAGAGCAGAAATTGTTTACTAATCTCGTAGTGAGGACAGAGGACACTTTGATCTCACAGCAAGCAGTCAGCTCATAGTTAGGTATTAACGTCCTGGGGTACGAAAACAAGCGATAATATTATATTAAGAGAAACAGAGAGAAGGCAAAATCGAAGTAAAAGATCAAAGGAAATGTAACTATAAGGAAAAATGAAAAAAAAAAAGTTTATAAATAAGAAAAAAAACTTTCAATATAACAATAAAATTGATGGCTAAATTTAAAGTGAAAAAAAAGACAGAAGCAGGAACAGAAGAAGTAGGAAGTAGATGGAAGTAAGAATCTATCAGAGTTGATCATGAATGGGGAAAACTTGTGTGTTTTTTTTAAACAAACAAATAAAAAAATATTAAGCACCTCTTTTTCCCCCTCCTTCATTCTCAAAATACAAAAATAAACAAATTAATAATTATTTGGCCACAAAATACAACAGCATGCCGTCAAAGCATGACAAACCAGCAGGGGGCGATATAGCCCTAACTGTAAAGCCGTGTTAACCAATCAGAAGCCTTGGGGGGGCGACATTAAGGGTTGCGGGGTGGGTTATGTTTTGCCTGACACACGTCAACAGTGAAAACACAACTTCTAAATATCGATCTAAAACAATCCAAGATCTATGTTTTCTAAAATGTCAGATATCAGTGACCTAAAAATTTTAACTTATGCCGAAAAAAGTGATTAATCGAGCGACATCATAGTGTGATGCTTTTTTCAGCATCTCGGGCTTTTTAGAGATCTAGACATAAAATTCCACCTTGTCTAAAATTCTCCTAATGGTGTTGATATCGGGTGGCGATGGCGCAGGGTGCTTGGGCCCATTCATCGCTGCTTACATAAATCACCACCTGAAAGAACCACGATACATAACAATATACATTTTTCCCTCATCTCTAAAAATAATTAAAGGTATTTTAAGAATCATGCTGTTATGTTTACTAAACCAGTGAATTAAAGTAGAGGAATAAACGAATAAACAAACAAATAAATATAAAGTGTAAAATGAGTGAAAAACAACCAAGAATCGATACGAGCTGTCGTTTCTGGTGTAACATTGATCTCGGTCATGTTCGGAAACTTTCATGTACGAAAGAAGAGAAAACCATCTGATACACTTTCATTTAGCCACATCACTGCCACGCCTCATACACACACACGAAAAACACACACCTTAGTAACCGAATATCCGTGCACACACCTAGCACTAAAAATTTTTTAACCACTGTGTTTGTCTACAAACAGTAACACTAACAAATATGCCGCTGACATCGTCATAAATCATGGACACTCGGTTTATTGTAACTCGCACTGGTAGGAACGTGTGACAGAAATCCTCAGACCAAATTCTAAAAGGAGGTCGTTGAGGTAATTTCCTGGAAAATAGCCCGAGAATTCCAGCACATGAATCAGCTGAATAAAAGTGTCTTCAGCACAGAAGGCTTAAAATCCTGCTGAGCTCATTTCCTCGCTCGTGCACCGAATGAGGCTGGAGGACGCCAGCCATCGCTGAATCATTTCCTCACGTCTATTTCAGCAGCTGACAACTAATTACGGACGACTGTAGACGTACACGGCGCCGCGCAGAAGCCGTCGCGCGCTTGAATTTTACTAGACTGTGAAGCGTTACGAGGAATTAGTGCAAATTTACATAAAATAATTCTATAACATTAGATTCGATGAAGAGGCAGGCTAGGCTACAGATGATCAAAGGGAAAATACACACGCAACAGGAAAGAGCTGTCAAGGAGCTGGAGAGGATCCACAGCTCAGGTGGAAGAGACAGGACATGGATTGGCTGCGAGATTCACAAAAGTGAAATTCGGAAAGGAAAGGAATGGGCAGAGACTCAGACAGATGTGGGAAAATATTCCTTGGCCCTTTTTAGCACTAACTGTTAACAACGGAGAAATGCCTCCCAGCAGTGAAGCATGGTGGTGGAAGCATCATGTTATGAAGATGGTTTGTACCAGCAGGACCTGGGATACCTTTTTCCTGTCTATGTACAGTCAACCCCCGAAATCTGCAGGGGTTATATTCCTTGAGAACCCGCAAATTGTTTAAAAATAAATAAATGAATAAATAATTGAATGTGGTCAAAAAAATGCCTATAAATGTTTGTTTAAACTATAAGGTTTAAACCCCAGATATGCTCCCAAAATATTTTATCATCATTTCAAACTCATCTTAATACATAAAAAAAAAAAAAAAACAATATAAAATACTGATGTTGCCCCTGTATGTACTGTAACTCATGCAAGCGGGTTTTCTTTCGTATCAGTACCGTAGAGTGCGTACAGTAATAATTCATCATCCCAAGCAGCGATTTTTTCCTCTTGTGTTCTCTCTACAGTACTAAAAAATGTATACAATATTATATTTCATGTGGAAATTTAGCTAAATTAACATAAATATTTACGTTACAAAATTGGTAAATCATATACATTTTCTTAATAGTTTGATTTTTAAGCATGAAAGAAAAAAAATATATATATATATATATATATATATATATATATATATATATATATATACATATATACACTGCAACAGAAAAAATGGCATTAAAAAATTGCCGAGGATATTTGCGGTTTCCGCGGAATTGCGGGGGTTTCCGTGAACAATTATTAGTTAGGTTCTAAGGAAAAAATTGCGAACGATTTTGCGATGGGTCGACTGTTACATCTATCTAAATGGTCCAAGCTTAAACCTTAATCCGAACAAGAAGAAGACGTCTATGCCACATCTACAAACCTCATCTTAACACCCTACATATTGTATATAAATATATCCGTAAGTAACATAATATTCTCAAAGCACACACACACACATACACACCTGTCTAACACCCTGTTACAGCAACGACCCAGACTCAAGCTTCTAATTCCTAATTAAGTGTGTAGCGCTCCTCTGTCGAGCTTACCTCTCTCTCTCTCTACTCGCTGACGAGGACGCTTTACGACGACATGGTCTGAGAATAAAAAACCAACAACAACAACAGAAACCTGAACCTTGACTTGATCTCCTTAGACTTTTGTAACATTTATTTCCCCACACACTGACGCTCTGCAGAAGGAGGACACGGAGATCATGTACCAGGATGTTAACCGCCCCCTCGGCCACACCTTCTTCCAGTGCAGAAAAAAAAAAAAAACAATAATAGGTTACTCTTTTTTGGATGACAAAAGGTTCACAGGAGTTCCGTGTTTGCACAGTAAAAGCTTTTAGTTTGAGGGAGAAATAAAGGCGTCGGCACCTAACGTTCAACACATGTCACACATGCTGACACACACACACACACACACACCATCATCTACTGACTTGACTGACTGGTGATGTAAAGGATGATCAGGATCAGGGGAAAGTATTCCTCAACAACTGCGAGACTCTTCAAGATTTTCATTACAGAGTAAAAATTACGATCATTATAATCATCATTAATAATATTATCACATTGCCAGGGTTGCCAGATCACACTGAGAAAATCCCACCTAGACAGGGCTGAAATTTTTCCCACAAAAAAAACAAAAAAACAAGCAAAACTAATCCTAAACAATCTCAGAACTAGAGGTTCTTACTGTAGCTGAATTATCTCTGCACATACGGTATCAGTCAAAAGTTTGTACACCCTTTCTAACTCCATGATCTGTCCTGATTTTTATTTCTTTCTACACTGTAAAACAAAATTGAAGGCGTTTATCCAAAACACACAATAATCTCCTTTGAACAGTTGATATTGAGATGTAGATCTGCTACTTCTGCTCTGTAAAGCTTCATAACGGCTCTAATCTGAGGTGCTGGTTGTTAATTGGTGATTTCTGAGGCTGGTGACTCTAAATGAACTTCTCCTCTGCAGCAGAGCTCAGTTTTGGTCTTCATGAGAGACAGTTTCATTATGGAGCTTGATGGGTTTCACAAACTATTCCAGGGCAGTCAACAAATGACTTTTTTTTTTAAACTACTACAAGAACAATCAGTATTGTTCTGGAATGTAGAAGATAATTACAGACTTTTGACAGGTACTGCAGTGTGTGTGTTGTTTCACTAAAATGGGTCTAATATTTCATCACTCACTCAACCCACATTTTTATACAATAATAAAAAAAAATTATTATACACTTTTATTGTTCAAATAAAGGTCAAATTGATTCATTGTTATTTTAATCTTGTGTCCTTGTTACATAAAGCACGACTCGGTAAACATGACGCCTCAGAACTCCCACATGATTGTAGATGCTTCCTTTTGTATTTTGCAACCGTATCCTATTGTTTCTGGAATAAGGGCGGCACTGTTGTTCTTCAAAATTCCTTTCATTTGTTTTATTGGAATTTCACCCTCCTGCCACAGCTGTGCTGCAGGTTTCCAGGATCTTACGCAACTGCATCTTACGCAACTTTAATCAGAAAACTGTTTGTAAAACTGTTAACATGCTCAGGACTAAAATAAATAAATAAATAACGAAACCGTGTGTGTTGTGCAGATATGAGAAATCAATCGGACGTGTGATCGAGTAGCGTTATTACGTTCCTACAGTTTATCAACACCTGGACACGATAATAAATAACTCGGTTTTTAAAAGTAGTTAGTTACTGCTCTTTGCAAACACTCATTGGTTGGTTGATAAAACTAAGTTTGCCATCCTGAGACTTTGCCATGTTGGGAAAAACTTAACCGACATTGGAGACTCCTTCCGTAAATTTTGTAAAGGAAAGGTAAGTTTTTAAAAACTTCTCCAGCATCTCCAATGAAATTTCACAGTACAATCGCGTTATTGATTCTTAAGTGCCGTTATCGAGTCTTAAGCTGTTGTTGATTGTTAATTCTTAATGCTTAAGAATTGATAATGACTCAATAATGATGCTTAAGAATTGAGAACAACCCGATAACGACTCATTGATGGCACTTGAGCATCGTTAACGACTCGATAATGACTCGATAACAGCACTAGAGAATCGCTACCGACGCTTAAAAATTGATAACGACTCATTTACAGCGCTTAAGAATTAATCGTAGTAGCACGTAAGAACCAATAATAACTCGACAACAGAATCATTAATAAAAATCATTACAATAACAGAGGCATTAATTAAATATCCAGTCAGGAGGTGCCAATAATTATTTTTTTTGAACATGCTCCAATTTTCCTCCCCCGATGCTAACGGACACCATTATCAGACAGATTCGGTGGCAAATTTGGTAGACTGAGGGGAAAAGGCCTATTGATGAGCTGCTGCTAAGCCACGCCCCCTTAAAGACAACAGCATAGCTGGGGAACAAGCTGGAGGAGGGGCTCTGCTTATACTTATATGATGTCACATTAGGGAAAATCTAATTGGCTTGTTTAAGCTTTGTGTAAAACAAAAGAAATGGGGGGGGGGGCAGGGGAAAGCTGGGAATGTTTTTTGTTTGCGACGCCACACACACACACACACGAGAGCTATCTTAAAGCCTGAAAATAAATTTTGCATTAAACAAATGTGCGATCACACACACACATACACACATAGACAAGCAGTGTGTCTGAATGAAGCTGCTGCAGCTCTAAAGTTTTTGCACCCACCTACCTGAGGATTCAAATTAAACCAGTTTGTCTCAAAGTGACAGGTTCAATTCTCTAACTGACTCTCCTTCAGATCCCTGCAGCACTAACACAGTAAAACACTCGACATGTCATGAGAAACAGTGTGTGTGATGTCATTTAGACAGAATGTGATCAGTGTATAAACTCACCTGAGGCTGAAGGAAGTCTTCTTCTGCTTTAACAAACCGGAAGTGACCGACTGGTGACTGATGACCAGCAGAAAGTGGATCAAACCGCGGGTTTCCTTTTCACTCCACAGGGAGGTTTATTAAGTGTCTCTGACTGAAGGAATGAAATTAAATGCGGGATTAAATAAGAGAGTTACACTGCGCTCCGAGTCTCTCTCCCTGTGCTAACGCTATGCTAACGCTAATCTCACTTCCTGTCTCCATGTTCCTCGCGCTTCCTGATTCTCACTTTAATGTTCTCCTGCTGCAAAGTGCCGCTGAGCGCTGGCTTTTAAAACCTTTGTGCATTCCTTTATACGCGCGTGTGTGTGTGTGTGTGTGTGAATATATATATGTGTGTGACAGAGACTTCCTGGTGTTTTTCCATTCATGCTCATTGCAGCTCATTAGCGACCCCTGCTGATCCGGAGGCGGGTCGAGTCCAAAATAGAGGCTGTAGTTCACTAGGAAGGGTGTAGGGCTTCAGGGGTTCATCAGAAAAAATGACCAGACAGTAATCAGGACCCAGAACTCGCTCTTTCAATCATATCTTTACGTTTCATACTCTGGAGTTCCTGAAACCAGCCTCCCTATAAGTCTGCCTGTCTGTCAATCTGAATGTCAAGTCAATTTTATTYATATAGCGCTTTTAACAATTGACATTGTCGCAAAGCAGCTTTACACAATAAAAAGAAGTAAGTTTATGCAATGTGTATGAATCAAAATGATAAGATTGTCCCTGATGAGCAAGCCGAGGGCGACGGTGGCAAAGAAAAACTCCCTGAGATGGTAATAGGAAGAAACCTTGAGAGGAACCAGACTCAACAGGGAACCCATCCTCATCTATGTCAGAATGTCAGTCTGTCTGTCTGTCTTGATGTCTGGCTGTATGTCTGTAAGCCTGTCAGTCAGTTTGTCTGTCTGTCATCTGTCTGTCTGTCTCGATGTCTGTTTGTATGTCTGTCTGTATGTCCATCTGCCTTTATGTATGTCTGTCTGTCTGTCTGTCAATTTCAATGTCTGTCTGTCTGTCCTTCTCGATGTCTGTTTGTATGTTAGTCAGCCAGTCTGGCTGTATGTCTGTCTGTCTGTCTACCTGCCTGTCTGTCAATTTGAATGTCAGTCTGTTTGTATGTTAGTCAGTTAGTCTGGCTGTATGTCTGTCTGTATGTTTGTCTGTCTGTAAGCCAGTCAGTCTGTCTGTAAATTTGAATGTCTATCTGTCTCAATGTCTGTCTGTCTGTAAGCCAGTCAGTCTGTCCGTCTATCTGCCTGTCTGTCAACTTGAATGTCAGTCTGTCTGTCTGTCTCGATGTCTGGCTGTATGTCTGTAAGCCTGTCAGTCAGTTTGTCTGTCTGTCATCTGTCTGTCTGTCTCGATGTCTGTCTGTCTGTAAGCCTGTCAGTCTATCTGCCTGTATGTATGTCAGTCTGTCTGTCTGTCCTTCTCGATGTCTGTTTGTATGTTATTCAGCCAGTCTGTCTGTATGTCTGTCTGTCTATCTATCTGCCTGTCAATTTGAATGTCAGTCTGTCTGTCTGTATGTCTGTCCGTCTATCTGCCTGTCAATTTGAATGTCAGTCTGTCTGTCTGTCTTGATGTCTGGATGTATGTCTGTAAGCCTGTCAGTCAGTCAGTCTGTCTATCTGCCTGTCTGTTTGTCAGTCAGTCTGTCTGTCAATTTGAATGTCAGTCTGTTTGTCAATCTAAGTGAATTTTAACAATATTTAATCAGAGCTACTTTTTCCATTTCTCATCAGTGATTCATCTCTGATTACAGAACAGGGAGTGTATTTGTCTGACGATGAGAGAAGTCCAACTTAGTGTAAACAAGGCATAAGATGCTCAACCTTACAGAAGGTGATTTCTTTGTATTAATAAGTTCGACAGAGAGTTCTGACAGACAGACATGTACATGGGCTTTAACCTGAAATAATAATAATAATATCACTGGTTACATGAAAGCTCATCAGATTCTTTTTAGCCTTACTCTTTAACTGTCAATGTACTAACACTATTCAGTAATAATCATCACGTAATGAATGAATAATTACTGCTTCTGTTCCAGCTTCCCGTACCGTACCTGTGCATGTGATGTCCTTGTGATAATTGTATATTGTATTGGTGATTAGGCTGGGCTCCTGTATTCCTCCCAATTTCCAAGAACATGCCATGACTTGATGTGAACGCCTTGTGACGAACTGGTTTTCTCAGCCAAGGTGTTAATACTAATGAATGAATCTTTAAAAAGTTCACAAGATAAAATTTGGTTTAATAAAACAAAATGTGTTGCCTTTGGCCAGAACGCAGGCTACACCCACCAATCACAGGGCACACACATTCTCACACAGCAATTTGGGGCTCAGAGGAAACCCACCAAGCACAGGGAGAACATATAAACTCCAGCTACACAGACCCGAGGAGGGAATCAAACCCTCAAGTCTGGAGGTGTGAGACCGCTCTGATCACCATTATGCCACCATGACGCCATTCAGGGTTATAAACTTGTCATAATGTCTTTTTTTTTTTTCAAAGGTAACGCCTGGTATGAAGTATGTTTATTATTATTAATCATACTGTAGAACATACTACCAACATTAATATATTAGTTATAGTTATTATATAGTTATATAATGAATGAATGAATGAAACGAGTCAAATAAATCTAAAAGCAATCTTTAAGCAATGTCAAAAAAACTTATCCGTTCCTTAAGTATTCGTATTAATTGATTTAAATCCTAAATAAATAAACCCTTCTCAACAGTGTTTGACTGATACTACTCCTAATTAGTAACCTAGTATCCCAATGCAAGGATCTACGAATCTAATGGTGGAAACTTCAAAGCACTTTTGCACTCTGGATAAGAGCGCAACTTTTTTTTCATGTTGTGTGTTGAGCTCGCTAGTTTAAAAAACAAACAAATAATGTGTTAAAACTAATTTTAACTCATCATACATACTGTAAATACACATCTATGGTTTCCTTTTTGCAGACCTAGTGCACTTGTAGAAGGATTAAGGTGTAATTTGGGACAGGGCCAGTCTCCTGTGACAGTGCCTCTTCAGCTGTGCAAGCAAAGTGTGTGCGAGTGTGTGTGGACTTTGCTTGCACAGCTGATAAAAACCTGACGTAAACAACGCCCCTCTGTGTGTCTTATGTTTACAGTATGCACTATACATATAGACATAACCTTGAGTGAAGGACGTGCAGTGATACAGTCCAGAACACACTCGTCCACAGTGAAGGAGGCGTAGCCTGTGTACCGGTCAGTCTAAGCAAAGTAAAAGAGGCGTGGCCTGTGCGTGGCATGGTCACATAAACAGTTAATTTCGATGACACATCTGAAGAACGTAAATCATCACAAAAGGCAGACCAGAAGAAACAGATTTGTAAGGTTTATGGCGTATTTCATCTTTATTGGCATCATCTGCATGTCTGCTTTGTTGGAGTTACACACATTTTGTTCGGTATACACACAAAAAAAATAACATGTCCTTCTACGAACAAGATGAAAGGCTACAAACCTTCTATAGCAACAGCAGAGTAGGCGTGTACTGGATGAACAGAGGGAATTAAAAATCTATGTACAGCACTCGTTTATAAAAACAAGAAAAGAAGAAGAAGAAGAAAAAAAAAACAATGTTTACCTACAGTATCACATGCTGCTCTCTGAGTTCAGATCAAATCATCATCATTCAAGAAGCAGAGAGAGAGAGAGTTTAAGTGCTATAAAGCGGTCGAGTGTGATATAACATTCTGTATCAGTGAGTGTGATGTAATGATGATATCATAACCTGTAACAAAACTGTAAATGAAAAGCGTATGGTGTCAATCACCAGGAAGACAGATTATGTTAAAAAAAATACTTTTGGTTATTTAAAAAAAAAAAAAAAGTCATTTGGTGTTCAGGATACTAAATGGCTATGACGCGTAAAAACTGCAAAGTTATGATTGTATTCATCAGGTTTATAAAGCTCTGCTTAAACAAAGAAACATTTTGTTTTAAAAAAATTAAGGCAGTTTTTTATAACAGATAGATAGGAAGTATAAAAAAAGTAACATTATTTAAAACAGAAAATGTAACTAAAAAACCTAGTATAAAACAAATAAATCAAAAGAACAAAAACATACAGTATATATATATATATATATATATATTTATGAGCAACTGTACAATTAAAGGCACGTTGAAAATCTACGACTACATTTTTTATTTTTTTCACCAATTGAAAGATGGCCGTCAGAATCATCTCCTTCGCTAATGAAATACTGAAACAGACTGCATGGATTCCCATCACTGATCTATTAATGACATCGCTGATTTTAGATTTAAATGTGACTCAAACATCGCAGCGAAACTAAACACAGATTTCACGATGACGTCCTGTCTCATGCCATGTGATATGACGTGAGACGACGTCCAATTTCGATCGTCACTAGCAAGAGACAAATGGCTGACATCACTCCGGTTTGTTGGTATGTTGGTTCTGATGGGTCTGGCGGTTGTGCTGGGAGTTAGACGACGTGAATAGACGTTTATGTGCCGGGTACGGAAGGAGCTTCAAATTCAAAATCCTAAATTAAAAATTTCTCTCCGTCCCCGGTGTCAGTGCTTTGTAACAGTTCTTAAGGTTTTTTTTTTTTTTAGCTTTGCATTAACATGAAGTCTACCTGCTGCTAAAAATGCTTTACACAACATTAAAATAAAACCTATAAATACAGAATAGTTTTTTTTTTTTTTTTAAGGTAACAAGAAGAATAAAACTCTTCAGTATGTCCTGTTATATGAAAAAACGTCACCTTTCTGAGAGGTAACAGTCACTCTGGAGTGTTTAATTGCTTTTCTACTAACTATTCCCAACTTTAGATTTGGAAAATATATGACGTGATCATGGGATTAAAATATGAGTGCACTTTATAACACTAGATCTAAAAATCATGAAATACACACGTATGATGAATAGTGTTATTCTTTATTTAAGACGTTTAAGAAAAACTCCTGGTCGCTTCACGAAATCGAGGAAAACTGATTGACGATCTAAAGGGCGACGACGTCTTAAAACCATGGATTAAAGCTGGTTTTTGTTTTTTTCTGGAGTGAACCATGCGGATTTGTCGCTTGCTAGAACGAACGAACACAATCGAGGGATTTCCTTATCCGAGTACAAACACACACACACATTTACATTTGGCAATCTTTCCTGAACAGAGCCAGTTAGTGATATATTTTCAAAACACATTTTAAAAAATTCATCATCATGCTTATCAAATATTTTCCTAGAGTGAATCACAATTTTAAGGCATTTATCATGTGTCACAAAAAAACAAAAACAAAAAAAAAAAACCAACAAAGGTAAATCAGAGCCCGCGTGACATTGAGACGGCTAGGTTCGAGCCAACAGGCTGCTGTTAAAACCTACGAGAAAACAGAAGCTTCAAGGATTGTTGCTGTAACTTGAACAAAGGAGTTGCGTCACGGTTAGACAGACTCAGTGGTGTAGGACCAAAGAAATAATACAAAATAAAAAAGACGTTTTATAACAAAAGGCAGTTTTAGCTCAAATGTAACACGACCCATTGCATTAAAAAAAACAAACAGAAAAAAGTAGAGTGGTTGCATTTCATTTGCGATCTGATTTCCTTCAAGGCTTAAGAAAAAGTTGAAGCAAAATAGCGACGACGTCGAAACGATTTAAGTCCAGCTCATTGTCTTTGATTGTAACAAACGATTGTCCACAGACGCCATTACACGGACGATTTGCTGATGATGTAATTCATTCATCAGCCGACGCCGTTTTTACTCTTGGATCAGGATTATATATTTGTATATAGACATAAACGTATAGCCAGGTATATGAATTGTCTACATTTGAAATACTTCTATTTGATCCCAGTACAAAAGATCATGACATGCAGAATGATTTAGATTTTTTTGCGGCACAGATCCACAGACGACTGACCGAAGATGATCCAGTCTACACGTGATCATCTTCCCGCGATCCGATTCAGATCCGAGACTCGTGAACATCACAGGAACGCTTCGCTCTCAGGATCACTGCATGTCAGAGGATTTCAAATTGCATAAAAAGACACCACAGACGAATTTCTGCATAGTGCATAAAAACGATAGAGGAGTGTAAGAGAGACATGTTTACACTGATTAAGCTCCATTTTAGGGAGTTAATTCGCAAATGGACGCCACAGTCACGACTAAAGGGGATTATTACGCGTACACGCTGCTGCACGGTTGCTGCTGTTGCTGTTGCTGCGGCGGCTGCGCCGGCTGCGGCTGCAGCAGAGGAGCCTGTTCTGGAACGTGAGTGTGTGCGTGTGTGTGTGGGTGCGCGTGTGTGTGCAAAGCGCCGTGCGGGCTTGTGGTTACGTCAGACCAGTCTGAATGCGAGTGAGGTGAGGACGAAGAGGACCAGGGATCGGGCGACTCCGGCGACGGAGTCAGATACGGGTGCTCGCTAGAAGGCGGAGCTCCGTGACCCGGGGTCGTGACTTCGGAGCCCTGACCCGGAGTCGTCACCACCTCGGACCCGGCGCCGCTGGTGTAGCTGCGGTGCGACGGGGGAGTCGGGTATTTATCCACCGGGCTCTGCAGCTGCTGATGGTATGGCGTCACCTGTCTCACCTGAGGCTCTGCCATGTTATGGGCGTGGCCGTGAAGGTGCTGGATGCCATGTTGTAGCCCCGCGTCCTGCATGGGATACATCATCTCCGGGCTGCAGTGCATGTGGTTAAGGCCCTGGGGTTGGGCTTGACTCATCTGCATGGCCCCCTGCTGGTTCGGTTTGAGAAGCGCCTGGTTCCTCGACGCCATCATCTGGAAGGTGACGATCGGCGGAAGCTGCTCTCGGCTCACGGAGACGTTCACGGGCGTGAGGATGCCCTGGCCGGGGTGGTGCTGCGGGAGGCCCGAGTGCGCCTGCGGGATCTGGTGGGGAAGCATGTGGCCGAAAACATGCGGGGAGGGATAGCCGTGCTTAGCCACGCCCACCCAGCTCTGCTGTTGCCCTAGCATGTGGCTGACCGGGGGCAGGAGGGGGCGGGTCGAGGCGGTGGTCATCAGCGGAGGGGATTTGGCCATGGTGGCGGCTCCTGCCACATCTGTCGTGTACGAGTGCGGCGATTCCAGCGAATCCACCGGCGACATCGTGACCGAGCTTTCCGACAGCACGCCCGTGCCCGGTGTTCCTGCTGCTCCCTTGGTGCCGTTAGTGTTAGCGGTCACGGTTGAGGTTACCATGGTACCACTGGATGAAGCCGCCAATCCCGTCGCTTCTCCTCCGGCTGGTTTCTTCCTCCGCTTCGTCTTCATCTCTTTCAGATCTTTGACTCCGCCCCCAGGGCCATTAGGGCCTCCGAGTTTAGCGGCACCGCCACCACTACGCCGGTTCTTCTTGTTCTGCTGCCCCGGTCGCATGCCCATGACCCCGTTACCGGGGCACACCATGGAGGGGTGTCCGCCCCCACCGTTTCCAACATGGTTCGGTCCAGAATGCGGGCTGTGCACGAGATTGTACTGGTCGAGCAGGCGAACGATATCGTGGTGCATCCGTTCCTGTGCTGTGTCACGTGGCAACCGGTCCAGGTGGTCGGTGATGTCACGGTTGGAGTAGTGATCCAGGAGGACCTGAGCCGCCTCGAAACTGCCTTCACGTGCCGCCAGGAACAGCGGCGTCTCCTCCTGAACAACAAAACAAATTTTTAAAAACATAGGAATTTGACATTTGAAAAGACTTTTCAAACATTTTTGTACATTAACACCACGCAGACGTTATTCACCTTGTTATTCTGCATGTCTCGATTGGCGCCGTTCTTCAGGAGCACCAGTGTGGCCTCGACGTTGTTCACAGCAGCAGCCCAGTGCAGAGCAGATTTACCTGCACAGGTAAGTAAAATCACGATCAGGTTAAGACGTAATGAAGTGGAATTGTAATTATTTAGAAAATATTCGGGCGGTGTGTCGTACCGTGATCGTCCACGGCGTTTACATCGGCGTGGCAGTGCACCAGCTCCTCCACCATGCCCTCGACGGCCAACCTAGCAGCCAGGATCAAAGGAGTCGTTCCGTCGTTCATCCTCGCATCCAGCTCCGTGGCACGGTTACGTATCAGGATCTAAAACGGAGCAGTGTTTAAAGTAAGGAACCAGACGACAACGACACTAGTTTTAATCTGCGTACTTTGTACCCGTTTCTAACCTGGAACACTCCCTGTGCGTCGGCGGCGATGGCAGCGTGGAGCGGCGTACGGCCCAAGTTGTCGTGAGCGTTGGGGTCGGCGCCGGCGTCCAGCAGCCTCTTGGCGGCGTCGGCTCGGGCGTAGCGGGCGGCCAGGTGAAGCGCGGTCTCGCCTGTGCGCTCCGTCTGTGCGTTGAGCGTGGCACCCTGAGAGATCAGGTCACTGATCATGTTCGTGCCAGGCTCATCGACTCCGCTCTCCTCCTCCTCCTCGGCTAAGACGCTAACACACTCGGGACTGCTGCCGCCCCGCAGAGACGCCAGCATCAGAGGAGTGAAACCGTCTGAAAGAGAGAAGAAAATAAGGTAAATAATGATAATAAAAAATTTTTTTTAAAAAACAACTATAATATCCAATAGCACAAATATCCAAAAGATGAAAGAAAATATATCCAATAATATAAATATTCAAAAGATGAAAGAAAACAATCCTACATGTTACAACACTTGTTCTTGGAAAGTGGTGTCACATGGCTCTAATTTGAACAACTCCTATATTTTATGATGTACGAATAATAATAACCTGTTATGTGGTAAAATCTTTAAAATCATACATCTGATCATTCCTAATTTAAAATTTTTTTAATGACCCCATAAGTAACTGAACGTTAAAAATCTGTCCCTTTTAAAATTCTACTATTTCTGTTATTTTATCCACGTTCATGTTAGCATGTTGTTATTTATTTTTGCTTACTACTGTTTCACAGTTGTCTTCCTTAATATACCTACGTATTGCATGTTTTTTTTTTTTAAATGTTGTATACATTTTGTCATTTACCCCCCAATCATCAGACTTCACTGCTTTTTTAATTTCCTGTGATTTCCTGTTTTACATAATAATTCCTCTCAAGTTAACTTCTTGAACCGGGTTATTTACCAGGCCCTTTCACGTTGACGTCCAGACAGTCCATGTCGATATCAGCCTGAGGTGGAGTGAGGGTGATATCAGCAGCTTTGTGGTGCTGCAGAGTCCACTCTCTGCGATCCACTCCTGCGTCCACTCCCAACAACGGCTTGTCTTCCAACTGACATGGACAGAGACAAAAAGAAACGTGTAAGATAAAGAGAGAATGTCAAATACTGTCTCTATATCGAGATTCAGTTTATCATCATCAGAGTGTGTTTGAATGCAAAAATGCGTGTGTGTGTGTGTGCGTGCTCACGCGCAAGTGTATGTGAGAGAGAGACTTTTCCTCACCCTTGGCTTCTTGGGCCGATGCTCCTCCTCTGGCCAGTGATGTCCAGCACTGCCGTCAATCAGCCCTTCAACCTGCGACTTCTGAAGATTCCTACAAACCAGACGGAGAAAAAAAAGTGAGAAATGCCATGGTTCAGATCAAAAGTCATTTTACTTTGCTGCACAAAAATCAATGGCGTTAACATGCCTTTCTAAATCATTTTGCATTAATTTTTTTCCACTTAATCCAACAAGAGAGTTGAGGCCTATCCTCTTGTGTGTAAATAAATAAATAAATAAATAAATAAAACTCTTTTCCAGCTATGCTGCGATAGCTCCGACTGGTCATGCTGCAAAACTCAAACGTAATTAATTTGAACAATTACATCAGACTCCACCTAAAGAGTTCCCAGTCAGGCAAAAAAAAAAAAAAAAGTACTCAATTATGAGCTAGAACTAAAAAAAGGTTCTCATAACTACTGCTCCGACGGGATGGTGTGACTTTTTAAATGTACAAATTAAAGGGGAAAAAAAGCCTGTCATTCTCTATAGAGCTTATCCTGTCCGAGGAACAGGGTGCCAGTCCTTCATATGACACAAGCGCGCAAACACACTACAGACAATTTGGGAACGGCAATAACTCCACCAAGCACAAGACATGCAAACTCCATATAGATATAGACACACACACACACACAGTCCTGAAGGCTAACAACTACCAGTTTCCCTTTCAAAAAAACAAAAATAAAAACTGAACAAAAAAAATATATTATATTTGACTACATCAGTTCTCTACTCACTTCATGCCGAAGTCGTCCTGGCCGACAGGTTCTCTCCGTTTGCTGTCTTTCTTGGCCAGGAATCCGTCTGGCATCCAGAGGATGCCGTGCTTGCGTTTCCGTTTGGCAACCAAAACGCCCAAAATCAGGATAAGCAGGATGATGCCACCTGCCACGGCGACCAGGTAGAGGAGAGGCTGGACAACCGGTGGTTCGGTTGGAACACCTGTGAGGAGAGCTATTCATTTAATTAATATCATAATGTGAGAAATTCATCTAGATAACAAAACATATTTTAAGGTCGTCAAAAGTGCTTTTCTCTCAGTTTGTTCTTCTTACCACATAATATTAATGGTAATAAATATATTTAACACTGATGTTAACACAAAATGCTTGTGCTCTCATGAGAATTACAGTAAATAAGTATACCCCGAGATTATTAATCACATATGAAAAGAGCAGATCTGACATACTGTCCACAGAGACGATGGGGTAATGCAGCTCGTCTTTGAGGGCCTCGGCTGCGATGTACGAGGCGGCCTGGTCGGTGCTGGGGAAACATTCACTGGGTGTCGTCTTGGCGCACTGACGGTTATCGATCTCCAGATGCACCTTCGACCTGCATGCGACCGGCGAAGCATGATGTTAGTTTCATACGCAAACCTACATCTTTCAGGCTAAACTGTTTATTGACTGTGTTTTAATCGGACGTACCCGATGATCTCCTTCTTCAGCTCACGCTTGCCGATTCTCTTTGCGGTGTCGACGTGCGAGGAGTCGTGGTCGGCTCCGTAATACGGATAGACCATGGGCTGCTGCTGATCGTCGTGCTTGACGCGCAGGTTGGTGTGAAGCAGCATGCCCAGGGAGCGCAGGAAGCCGTTGATATCTCCCAGGAGTTCAGTGGGCTGCAGCAGCACCACGATGATCAGCGTGCCGTCCGCCAGCTGAGCCGGCTTGTCTGTGGAGCAGTCCAAGCCGTCCCAGCCGCACGCCTCGTTGTTACAGCCCTCGTTACAGTAGCCGTTCTGGTAGTGGTCGCGGCAGTACAGGTCATACCTGCAGAAGGGGACGGACGTGAGACAGATAGACAGACAACGCTGTATCAGTTGTGATTACAAAAACTACAATAGTTGCAGGTGCAGTCTAGTGTGTGTGTGTGTGCGCATGTGTGTGTGTGTGTGCTTTACACAGACACCACACTTTCTTGTAATTCCTTTTATTTTTAAAGCTTACTTCTTTACTGCTTTTATGAATACATCAAAACAAACTATTCATTTTGAAAAAATATCAAAAACTGTAACGTCTGTGACAGGACTTCAAAGGGCAGACCCGTCTGGTTGCATTTTACTGCCATTATATATTTGATCAAAGTCTGAGGGTGGCGCTGTGGTACATACTTGCACACGCTAGGCGTGGACGGCGAGCTCTTCGGGCACTCGAAGCTGTCGAAGAGGCAGTCTGCGTTATCGCACTCCGGGTCGCAGCGGCCATTACGAAAGTACTCCCAGCACATAGAGGCCGAGCAGTTCTCCCAGGGGCGGAGCCGGTGCAGAGTGCAGTCTCCCCCGTCCCAGTCGCACTCTGCGTTCTTACACTGTGGGTCACACACCTTGTCGCCACCGCGCTCCTGACACTCCACGTAAGGGCAGGACGCGGTCTTGTCTCTGATCTGGCAGTGCTCTCCGCTGTAGCCGGGCTGGCAGCGGCAAAAGAACGAGTTGGACTTGGGCAGACCTTTCCGGCACACGCCGCCATTTTGGCACGAGCAGGGCGGGTTTTGGTTTTCACACAGCGCACCAGAGAAGCCAGACGGGCAGACGCACTCCGGCTGGCGAGGGGAGGACACCCGGCACCGTCCGCCATTCTGACATCGCAGGTTGGCGCAAGTGTAGATCTCGATATCACCGCAGTTGGAGCCCGAATGGCCCTGAGAGACATGGTGGCAAAAATGGTTACAAATTATTTTACGGAAAGGAAACCAGGAGAGCATGGATGATAGAATACACTTAGAGAATAGAAATTTCACAAAGTTAAGTCTGCCACTAAGAGTGGGCGATATGATGATATAGTACTGATACTATTATTATTATTATTATTATCAACAGATTGTAAAATATTAGGAGTGGAGCAACATCAATAAAACATCATGTCACAATACTCAAAGACCTTTCTGTGATACGATATGGACTGTATAACAGTTTGCTAACAAATTGACAGGAAAACATCAGCGTTTCATCTTACGTAACTTTAAGAATATCTAAACAAACCCTTTAAAAAAAGCAGATAATTTTTATCATCTATAAAAAAAGTATGCTTCAAACTATAAGGTCATATTGTTTGAATGTGATTTTAACATGGTTACTTTTCTTTTCTTCTTAGGTTTGAAACATTGTTTTGTTAAGCATTAAATAAAACTCAATGATTAATTTTTTTTGTTTTTATAACATGTGCATAACTTGTATTATAATTTTCATAGCTGGCAGCCTTTTTTATTTATTTATTTATTTATTAACTAAACCCCTATATTTTGTATCGTGGAAACGTCTTCAAGTATCGTGATATGATATTTTTGGCCACATTGCTCCAACCCCAGCTATCAAACCTACAATGTATACATAATGCATATACAGTGGAACCTAGGATAACGAGCATAATTTGTTCCGGAAGCGGGCTCGTATTCCAAAAACACTCGTAAACCAAAYAGAMTTTYCYSWTWWGAAWBAATGAAAACTCAAATTATTCGTTCTACAGCCCAAAACAATAAATACATAAAAATAATTAATACAATATATAAAGTAACAATAAAACAAATTAACCTGCACTTTACCTTTAAAAAAAAGTAAAAAATAAATCCAGACAGTTAAGTGTTTCCGTTTGTGCGCACAGGCACCATGTATTTGTATGCGTGTGTGTGTGGAATTAGCCCCTCGTCTCGTCTTAAACAGTAAAACACCTCCTCCCTCCCCTCGCTTTTTAACTTTCACAACCAACACACACAATGCAAACACTGTTCGTTTTAACGAGGGGAAAAAAGAAAGAATTCTCTCTAATGATACCCGCGTGAGCGCATACTAACGGAATCACTGCTGTAAAGTAAAAAATAACAAATAACAAATGAACCAGCACCTTACCTTTGAAAAGAATCACGACAGAGTATAATTTGACTCGTTGTTTTTAAAATATCCTCTTTAACATTTAAAGTTTATTTTATATTTCACCTTTCCAAGACACAAACTAAAATACAAGCAACCTGGTAGAAAACACATCTTCCAGAAATCACTCCAAGGTGATGCGCATCAGCTCTCTGACAAACAGGAGCTGGAATGGAGAGAAACCTCTAATTGTTTGTATTATGTTTTTACCTGATCTATGCTTTCTCTCCTTTTTAGTGCAGGCGTGAGGAAAGGGAGAGAACAGGCAGTGGTTAGAGAAGAAGCCATTTTTGTACCAAGCAGGAAAAAAAAGTCAGACATAAAGACAAAAGCATGTGTTATAACAGACGGCAGGGAGAAGAGGAGCAAGAATCTGAGCAAGAATCTGAGGAAGAACATTTCCCAGAGACACAGAAACCATGAATTGAACCTTCAAAGTCTCTCCGTCTCTCACACATACACTCACACACTTTTTGGACTTACAGGTAGACAGGTGCAGGTGTACCCATGGACTGAGCTCGTGTTCATATAGCACTTGCCCCCGTTGTGGCACGGTTTCGACTCACAAAGATCAACCATCGACTCACAATGACGACCTACAGGATTCACACACACACACACAAAAAATGACGTCACACACGTGAGCGTTTCTGAGTCAGACTAAATAATTAAACAGGAAAATGGATCAAAACATGGATCAAATACTTGAGCGCGAACCTCAACAGTCTACATAATTCTTTAATTCAGTTTAATTCTGGTGAACTACTTAAATAAAATAAAACAAAACAAAACGTGAACGCGGTCTCACCGGTGTAACCCAGGCGACAGCGGCACTGGTAGTCGTTGGCGAGCTGGACGCAGTCGATGCTGCCGAGTTTGTGGCACGGAGACGAGCTGCACTCGTTAATGTCGCCTTCGCAGCGATCGCCGGTGAACCCCGGAGGACAAAAGCACTTGTAGTGACCGATACCGTCCACGCAGCGGCCGGAGTTCAAACAGGGCGAGCCGTACTCGGTGGAACACTCGTCGACGTCCACCTCGCACTGCACACCTGACCGGCAGAGACAACGGTATGTAAGGGACACACACGTTCTTTAGACGAATCTAAAACATCTGTATGTGTATGTGTGTGTGTGAGTGTGTGTGTGTCTCTGTGTGTGTGTGAGTATCAGGTACCTTTGGTTCCAGGTGGGCAGGCGCAGTAGAACTTATTCTCCAGGTTGATGCAGGTGCCTCCGTTACGACACGGGTTCGACAGACACTCGTTCACATCGAACTCGCAGTTTACTCCCTGATACCCGGGTTTACACTGAGAGAGAAAGACAGGACAGGTCAGAAAGAGTGAGACAGAGAGAAGAAAAAAAAAGGCAGACAGATTAAGGATGAGAACAAGACAGATGGAGACCAACAGAAAAAGAGAAGGAGACCGAGACAGTGAGAGAAAAAGATAGAGAAAATGGCACCAGAGACAGAGAAAGACAGACGGAAGGAAAGAGAACAAGAACAAGAAAAGGAAAAAGAGCGGAAGAAAGTGAGAAACAGAAAGAGAGACAAACAAAGAGACAAAGTGCGAGACAGAACTGGAGATGCGCCATCGTGCATCCAATATCATAAACTATTTTTATTTTTACATACACACACACTGCTTGTTTGTTTGTTTGTTTGTTTTACCTGGCAGTCGTATCCTCCCTGGTAGTCCACACACGTCCCTCCGTTCCTACAGGGATTGGACAAACACTCGTCGATCCCGATCTCACAGTAGCTGCCCGTCCAGCCCACCTGACACGAGCAGGAGTGTGTGTTATGCTTGTTTACACACACTCCGCCATTCAGACACAAACGCTCAACTGTGACAACTGAAAGCATCACACACACACAAACACACAAACAAATAATTATGTAGCATCATACATACTAATAAACGAGACTTTACCTCTTTATACGTCTTTTGTTTTTATTTTCGTCAGAAAAAAAGATGAAGATGAAAGAGGGACATTTTAGATGGCGAGTCTCACAGACCTTTCTTGTCAGCGGCGTTTTGGCACGAGAGGTTAGGGATGTCGCAGTAAAGGCCGCTCCAGTCCTGAGGACACCGACAGCGCCACGTCGTCTCCTGCTGGACACACTCGCCACCGTTCTTACACTGGATGTTTCTGCACAGATTCGCCATCGACTACAAAAACAAAAACAAATCAAAAATATGATCATGTGTGCCATATTTATGCAAGAAATTCCTAGTAAATAATACTCTGTGTATGTGTGTGTAATGGTGTGTACCTGGCAGTATCGTCCGGTGTACTCCATAGGACAGATGCACCGGAACGTTCCGAGGCCGTCGACGCAGGTGCCTCCGTTTTTACACGGCTGCGACTCACACTCGTTAATCTCGTACTGGCAGAACGAGCCGGTGAATCCGGGGTGACACCGACAGGAGAAGCGGTTTATGCCGTCCACGCACGTGCCGTTATTCAGACAGGAGCTGAACAGAGAGAGAGAGAAGATCAGGAATTTTATGAAGTTTAAGAATCTAGTCACTACTGTGACATTACACGAGCATCCATATTTTCAACAAATTCTTTAGACGATGTGACCCTAAAGATCAAAAGTAAGATTCAGATGTGTTTATGGTTAAAATGTTTATGCAAGTTTATACATATACATACATACACATTTACAGTGCTGTGAAAAAGAATTTCCTTTTTTTATTTGTTGTTTTTTTTCCGTGCATATTTTGCAAGTAAATGAAAAAATGCAGTTCCGAAACAACAAATATTAATTTTAAAAAATCATTTATTAAGTAAAACATTTTTTTGTTTAAGGTCACCTTTATCAGATTTAAGTCTGGACTCTGACTACGTCACTCCAAAACTATTATTAATATGTCTTGAAGAAAATCATGATGTTTGTTTGCTTTTTTTTTTTTTTTTACTAAGTGTGAATAAATTTTTTTTCACATAGCACCAGGTAGGTTTGGACAGGTTTATTTTTCCCTTAATAAATGATGTCATCATTTAAAAGCTGTTTTTTTGTATTTACTTGGGTTTATAAATGATTTATGTGATGCATATACACAAAATAAATCAGGAAGTGGCAAATACTACTTTAGCATAGACATCCTTAAAAAAACTAATGAAACATATCTACGTTAAAAATAAAATTCTGTAAGGAGCAGGAAATATATTAGGAAAAAATTTTTTATAAAATCAATACTTGGAAAAAACCCTTTGCTTTTTTTAACAAGAATTAGAAGGAACACTTTAACTGAGCATCTTATATCAGACGATAAAATATTTACAAACCCACGTTACAGGGACAACGCAAAAAGAAAAGCCGACAGCGCTTACGTCTCGGTGCATTCGGGGATGTTGCGTTCGCAGTTGATGCCGTCGTAGCCGGGTTGACACTGGCACGTGTAGCTGTTGACGAAGTCCGTGCAAGTTCCTTCGTGTTTGCAGGGAGAGCTCTCGCACTCGTTCACCTCCTCCTCACATCGCTCGCCGTAGAAACCCGGCCTGCATTCGCACGAGAAGCGGCCCACTTTGTCCACGCACGAGCCTCCGTTGATACAGGGGTCTTAAAAAAAATTTTTTTAAAAAGAAAAGAAAAAAAAACAAATTACTCGACATCACACACACGTACACTGAGAGGGTGTTCTGTATTCATTTCTCATCATCATTTAAAAAGGAACGAAACACAACAGGGTGTGCTGACAAAGTGAGCCAGAAAACAACAAAGGTTGTTATTATTTTCCTGTAACATACTGAAGTGTTTTACTCTTTTTATACCGCAGGAAAAAACACTAGATCTAATAACACAAATAATAGCGCTTACTTTATGACATCATACTTTTGGTTCATTTAGAGTTGCTGAACATTTTAGACATATTTTTTATTTGTTTATGTGGCGCGTCTGATGTACAAAGCCCCGGTGAATGTGATGTTACCATGGAAACGATAATGTATTTGCTAGTTTTGACCACTCAGAATCAAGATCTCTCAGAGCTTTGGCATAACAGGATAACAGACAGCGAATAAGCCGAGATTTAAAAGCTTATACGGTGTGCGTGTGTGTGTGTACACTCACTGGAGCTGCAGTCGTCGATGTTGGTCTGACAGTTGACGCCGCTGTACCCGGGCTGACATCTGCACACGTAGCTTCCCTGAGTGTTATGACAGCCAGCGCCGTTCAAACACGGGTTCTTCCTACATTCGTCCACGTCCTCTGTACACTGGGCTCCTACACACACACACACACACACACACACACTCTTGAATACCTATACAAATGTACTCAAGATGACAGGTTGTTCCATCAGAGTCAGCGCTCACACACACCTTTCCACCCAGTGGGACACGTGCAGGTGTAGGAGGAGTAATCCAGTGACGGCTGACACACACCTCCTCTCTGACACGGCTGAGCTGCACACGGCATTAACTCCTCCTCGCAGTGTCTCCCTACAAGACAGGAGGGACAGATGTGAGCAGGGAGGAAGACTATAGCGTGTCTCAGGTGTGTGTGTGTGTGTGTGTGTGTGTACCTGTGTAAGGCAGAGGGCAGTTACAGGTGTAGCTGTTAACTCCATCGACGCAGTTGCCCTTGTTCTCACATGGGTTCGGCTGACACTCGTTAATGTTGATCTCACAATTCACACCTGAGAGAGAGAGAGAGATGAAGAGGGGGTGAAGAGAAAGTGAGATAGAAAGTATGAATGGGAGATGGTTAAGAATACAGATTGAAGAACAAGAAAAGGGAAAAATGTTTTTAAAAAATGGAGAGAGAAAGAGAAAGAGAGAAGGAATGGATAAAGGGAATGAGAGAGAAAAAGAAAGAGCAAGAGGGAGATAAAGCAAGTGAATGAGTGATGGACAGAAAGAGAGAGAGAGAGAGAGAGAGGAACAAAAGGAAGAGAGGACAGGAAGTGAAAAAGAAATAAAAAGACAATGTGTATAGTGAGAGAGAGAGAGAGAAAGAGAGAGTTAGATAGACATGGAGAGATATGAGAGAAGAAGAGAAGGATATGGATGAAAAGAGATGAAGAGGAAGAGTGAGAGAGAGCGAGAGAGAGTCAGAGAGAGTGAGTAGTAATGCAATTAAAATTGGAGGGTGTACTGTTCAATAAAAATACACACATTCTCTCTGTCACAATCACACACACAATCTCACAATTACACACACAGTCACACACACAGTCACACACACAGTCACACACAGTCACACACACAGTCACACACACAATCATACACACACACAATCATTCACACACACAATCATTCACACACACACACACACTCACTCACACACACTCACACACACACACACTCACACACACAC
>QMIH01000376.1:239092-256592 GCA_003987875.1 Clarias batrachus | reverse complement strand
GAGATGCAGGGAAAGAGTGGATAAAAGAGAAATGAAAGAAGAGTTAAGAAGAATGAAAGGACATAAAATAAAATACAGAGAAATATGATTAAAAGGAACGAATACAGAAGAGAGAGATGGAGCAAAAGAAAAGAAGGAACAGGTAGTTTTAAAACAGGAGTATTAAAAAGCAAAAAAAAAAGGAAAGTATCCAAAAAAAGAGAAGCACAAAGAAAAAAGGGGATGATCGAGAAAGAAAGGGAAAGAACAGAAAGTAAGAAGCATATAAAATAAAAACAAGAGATAGAGAGAGTGCAGAAGTGCAGCAATTGGGATGGTAAGATCAACAATGAAAGGATAAGCAGAGGAAAAAAGGAAGAATTAAAGATGAGGAAAGGATAAAAAAAGAGTTAAAGTAAGACAAATATAAAAAAATGATAAAAAGATGGAAAGAAGAGAAGTTAATTAAAGAAGAAGACAAGAAATGAAAGACAGAAGTAGAGGATGGATTGAGGGGAGGAGTAGGAGAGAAAGAATAAAGAAAGGATAGAGAGAGGAAAAAATATTAAAATAGTATGAGCGAAAAAAGAAAAGAAGAAGAAAAGATGTGTGTGTATGTGTGTGTATAAGTGTGTGAGAGAGATTGATTAATCAACGGAATGAGCGGCATGTGAGCTATGAATAAAATGCGAAACTGTAACTGTATACACGTGTGTGTGTGTGTGTGTGTACCTGTATATCCAGGATCGCACACACACTTGTACTTGTTAATTCCATCCTCACACACACCGTGCTGACACGGGTTACTGATGCAGTCGTCATAGTTGTTCTCACAGTTCACACCTGCGGAGAGACGGAGAGGCGAAAATCTCACATCGGATTCGAGACGGACGAGCGGAAAGACCTGAACGACCTGTTTAGAGTCTACACGCACACGCATGCACACACACACACACAGGCACGCACGCCAACTCCTCCCACATCGATACACGACTTTTGACCCTAAATCATTCATGTATTCGTTTTAAGCCAATAAACTCCTGATAATTTCTATTTCTGCTATATAAAACAATGACGTTTAATTCTTGTTCTTGAAATAACGAGTCATGTTTCGACACACCTGAATAGGACTGAGTACGAGTGCAATACTACATACATCCACTAGGGGGGGGTTGGTGCATTTTTTAACACAGTTAACATGAACTACAGTAAACTCACCTAGATAAAAGAGATTGAAAGAGAGAGAGACTTACATAAGCACACAAACACACAAGTGTACTGTGTTACAGCATGGTTTAAAAATGATCATCTTTCCTTCAGCTTAAAACTGATGTAAGATTTATAGTTTAAGCCAAAGTGTACACTCAGATACCGATCAAGTAATAAAACATGTTGTGGGGAGAGGAAAAAAAAAAAGAGAGAGAGAGAGTTGGACTCTGTAATCGGCAGCTACGTATTTATTATCATTTTGCACGACAGGACTTTATTCATTTTCTTCTTTTTTTGTGGAAATGACGGTAGAGGTGAGGAGGTCATTCGAGCCATTTCATAACGTCATTAGCTTGCTTAATATGTTCCAGGTGTGCTGGTGTAATAGTCCGGCCCGTCATCTGTGGTTAGTTATGTTATGCGTAGTTACACACGTCGCTAGCTACATAAAAAAAAAAAAAGTTCTGGTTTCAATCCCTGCAATATCTATCCTAAAACTCCCAAGATATTTTTAGTCCATATAAACTTTTTTGATTTGTTCCTACTAAAATCTCTATTCTAAATTTTTGTAGACTTTTAAATTCCTATAATTTATAGAGATGCACCAATTTCAAAATTCATATACAACCTTTAACAGATCCATATCAATTCAGACTCATTTTGTAAAAAATAAATAAATAAACGCTTCAAAAGCCTCTGATACAGCGACCTCCTCCAGGAGAATTTTCCAGTACCTACATACAGTATCACAACAAAAACATTTTTGGTGAAAAACTGAACGTAAATATAAAAGTGATTAGAAAAACAAAATGTATAATTCTTGATTATACTTAGGGCTGAAACGATTCCTCGAGTAATTCGATTACAAAAAAGGATCGAGGCAAAATCTTCTGTCTCAAAGTTTCTTTTAATTTATGTTATGTTTTTGTGCAATTATTTGTTTGGCGTAACACAGCGCGCTTCCGGATGAAGAAATAAATCCAAAAGAGAGACATTTACATTCTGTATGGACTCTTATTCCTGTCCATGGGTTTTTGCATCCGAAATGTCATCAAAAAGCATTCCAATAAAAAAAAAAAAGTCAGTAAAGGTGAATTGTTATGCCCGAGCTGTAGATTTTAAAACTTTTAGTTCTGAAAGTTCAGTTGCACAACTTGGTGTTTTTGTATAATTATTTATTTTAATGTGTGCCTTAGTTTTTTTTTTTTTTTTGGCTTTGTTTTGATAAAATGCTGTATGCATTTAAAAAATAAAAGTAGATTTTTCTAAACAGAAAACCAATTAATCTTTGCTTCTCTTACATATTTTACATTGCTGTTTAATTAAGCAAAAGTACATTTTATCCGATTACTCGATAAAATTTTTGGTAGAATACTTGATTACTAAAATATTCGATAGCTACAGACCTACTTGTAGTACGTACGTCCTCTTGAAATGTCATTGGAGCACGAGTTAGAAAACGTGTAATGCTCTCGCATGGCCGGCATTTTTCGACACGTGCACGCGTCTTCGCTGCTACACTACTGCATCAGACACCGGCCACAGGCATCGTTAAACGTCATCTTATTTAACAGAAAGGTGATGCCAGGCGAATATCCACTGATACCAACCGAGCAGTTTCATGAGCAGAGCACTTGATTATCCTGTGTCACTGTACGAGTGTAAGAGTTTGTGTTTATCTTACCAGAGGTTCCTGGCTGACAGATGCACTGGTAATTGTTGACGCGGTCGAGGCAGCGCCCTCCATTCTGGCATGGATCACTTATACACTCGTTATATTGCTGGTTACAGATCTGCCCCTGCCAGCCCAGCTCACACTCGCAGGTGAACATGGCGATGCCGTCCTTACACACGCCGTGGTGACACGGCTTCGGGTTACAGTCGTCGATGTTCTCCGAACACAGGCGTCCCGTGAAACCTAGAGAAAAGATTATAAGGAGTGATTTATCAGTTCCTGGTGCATGTGTGTGTGTGTGTGTGTGTGTGGAATGTGACGGTGGAGGAGGTGTGTGTATCATGCCGGTACCTTCCGCACAATCGCACTCGTAGCCGTTGGGCTGATCGATGCATTTGGCTCCATTTTGGCATGGTGTGCTTGCACACTCATCAGTGTCAATATGGCACGTATCTCCTGTGAAGCCTGATGAACAGAAACACACACACACACACACACACGCTTAATCAAAGCATGTCATGCACAATATCAAAACTTGTTATTTTTTAAATTCCTGGTTGGGGCCACACCATACTTTAAGGTGTAACACAGGATAAATGTGTGGATATTTAGCAGGTGGTGTGTGTTTGGGTGTGTGTGCGCGTTTCTCACCAGGAGGACACTCGCAGACGAAGCGGCTGACCTGATCCAGACACTTTCCGTTGTTGAGGCAGGGTGAACTGGCACACTCGTCCACTTCAATCTCGCAGTGAACACCCACGAAACCTGCAAACACACACACACACACACACACACACACACACACACAGAAGTCAGCGCATAAAATAACCAGCATTCATAGTGTGTGCGCGTGTATGTGTGCATGTGTGAGTGTGTCTGTGTTTCTCACCTGGCATGCAGATGCAGGTGTAATCACCGATCTGGTCCAGACACGTGGCGTCGTTCAGACAGGGGTTCGAGCCGCACTCGTTCACGTCCTGCTCGCACCGGGGACCGGCGTATCCACGTGCGCAGTTACACGTGAACGAGCCTGCCGTGTTCTCGCACGTGCCGCCGTGTTCGCACGGGTTTGGCCCTGCAGGAAACACACAGGAGACGCTCAATCCACAATAGAAATACAAACTGAATTTTTTTTTTAAAAAATGATTTTTTTTAAAATAATGATCATTTTCTCACACGATTAAAATGCAGAATAAATTTTTTTTTTTAAGTTTTCTGTATAATAATTCCTCATTTCCTCATGCAACAGTGTTTTGTTTTGTTTTTTTGTCTTCAGAACAAATCTTTAAAAAAAAATAAAACCTTCCTTCTAATCAAACCTCTAAGATGTCCTGTTACACAGTCATACAATTTAAACAACACTTTTTTACATTCTTGGTAAAATTATAACCACACACAGGACTTTCTTAAAACCCCGAGTTCGGCGAAACATGCTCGCAGATGATCGATTAGTCCTTAAATGGCGAGCAATGTGCAACAGGAAGCGTTTATCTCTCCTGCATCTGGTTGCAAGAGGTTCAAACGAAAGGTGAAAATTTCCTCAATACTCAATTTTTGAAGATTTGACTTAGATACTGATTGGTAGTGAGAGAAAGTGTCGGAGAGAGAGGGAGATAAACAGGGTTTCAAAAGAAAAAAAAAAGATAAAAAGAAGAAGAGATAACGAGGCAAGAAGGCGGCACGATCTCTCACCGATGGTGCACTCGTTGACATCGTCGTTGCACGTGTTGCCCTTGTATCCGAAAGGGCAGTTGCAGTTGAATTTGCCGTTGACGGGATTGGTGTCACACTGGGAGCCCTCTCTGCACGGGTTACTAATGCAGGCATCGTCGATGTGACACAGCAAACCTGCGGGGAGGGGGGGGGGGTGACAACGACACAGAAACACACAAACACAGAGACATGATACAGTCAAGCATGATGTCACTCCGTCATCTTATCAGTTAGAACATCTATTAGAGCAAGCACGAGCAGGCATCGCTCTCACACAGCATTTTTTCTGTACCTGTTTTTTTTTTTTCTTTTCCTTTTAACGTTGCCAAATCCTATACGTCTTTTCTACAGCGTTTGCGACTCACGACACACTTAAAACAGGACTGCATATGAAAGTTGATGACACGTTAACTGCAATAACTGTAATAAAATCAGCCAAAAAGCTTTTAGCAGCCAAGAGTCCTGCTAGGATTTCTATCTATGGTGTTATATTTATGCCACAATCCTGATCAAAGGACAAAGCATTCTGCGCACACTGAAATTTATTTATTTTTATATTCTTCTTTTTACGCACGCACACTGAAACTGTGTGAAGGCTCGCTTTACCTGCTCCAGTGTTACATACGTGACAACACCAGTCAGTCAGAACTGACCTTCTTTCAGTCTCTCATTTTTTTCTGGCACATTCGAAAACACTGTGCCAAGCTGAACAAGCACAAGGCGGTGATGTTGAGAGGAGGAAGAGCGAGTTTTTCACCCAGGAACAAGACAGCACCATGCGCCTTGGCTTGAGACACATTTGACACAGAAACGCGGTTCAGTTCATGAACCTTTAAAAAGGTAGGAAATACGCAAACCTGGCCAAACCTGGCCAGCCGCAGGGTTTTCAGCTCATTTCATCACTTCTTTTCGGGTATATTTGTAAGACAAATAAAATAAAAAAATAACACTGTCACGCCACATTCTTGTTGAGCGCTCGTTCGTAAGTCTATTACGTTAGTCTAACAAACCTAAACCCAACATGTTTCACGATCTTCAGCTTCACTACCGCTGCTTTTACACTTGCTTTCGGACATCCTGGGATGCACGCTGCATACATGCTGTACAACGAAGCTGTACACTTGGCACTTTGTTCGTATCTTCGAAAGTTCGTTTGGTCATGTTATATTTTTCAGATACTTATCATTTATTGAGCACTCAATTTGTAGTCACACAATTTTTACATTTTAGAATTCCGAATCAATGAAAAGACTTTTACAGGGAAGGGTTTTGGTTTTTGACTCTCACCGGTTTTGCCGAAGGGGCAGCTGCAGAAGAAGGACGCGACGCGGTCGATGCAGGTGGAGCCAGCCGAGCAGGGTCCGGCGGCGCAGTCGTCAATGTTCTCAGAGCAGTCCGGGCCGCTCCAGCCGTTCACGCACACGCAGGTGTAGCCACCGGGCGTGTTGCTGCACGTGCCTCCGTTCTGACAGGTGTTGGGCTGCAGGCGACACTCATCCACGTCATCTGTGCAAAACTGACCTAAAGAAAGGTTTAAAAGAAAAGAAAAAGGGCTTAACAAGACACAAGTCATGAGTCTGTCAATCACCATTTCCATCTCACCACTCCGTTACACGTGCAAACTAAATGAAACAGGAAAAATATTTTTGTTCTTTTTATTTTTCTTTTATTTTTTAATGTAAAATCCAACAGATATGTACCGGTCCACTCGGGAGGACACTGGCAGTTGTAGGTGTTGACTCCGTCCATGCAGGTTCCTCCGTTCTGGCACCGATGATCCGGACAGTCGTCGATGTTCACCTCGCAGTTTGTGCCGGTAAAACCTGATCACAGACGGAGACAAAGGAGCGGAAACAACCCATGATTCATTACAGAAATAAATCACAAATCCTATAATTAACTCCTATATTTCAGTGGTTTATTATCTCCTCTGTCTGGCTCTCTCCTTGTTTTCTCTCTCTCACTTTTTCTGACATGCAGTTCCTATCGGAATCACATTTTATAATCACTCATCACTCTTTCTGGCATCTTTTTTTTTTTTTTTTGTGGTCTATCTCTTTCCCACAGCTCGGGTTCTCGGCCTCGGGGAAGACGCCGGTCACGGCTTGCTGCCTCTCTGTGCCAACGCACTCGCCTTTAAACTCGAACCTCGTAAAAAGGAATGTCTGTGTTTGAACTCCAAACACCCGGGCGACGCTCGGCGCAGAGATAAAGGGAGAAGGAAGTGAGGTTAGAATGTGGGCACTGAGAATAAAAATAATACAGCACAGGGAAAAGAAAAAAAAAAAAAATGTAGCACCTTCTTCCTACCCTGAGTCAGTTTACACAACACAAAAGGATAGAAGAAGAAACACACAAACAAACAAAAAACACACAAAGCCTGAGTTACAACACTACTGCTACAACTAAAGTTAAACATAATACTATTACAAATTAAAACAAAAGTAATAATAGTTAAACCAACTCCCTGAATCCCTAAAAAGGAAAGATTGGACAAAATAAAAATATTTCACTGCAGAAAATAATTGACATACAAAAAAAAACAATGCAAAATAAAAATATTAAATTGGTATTCTATGAACAAATTGAGAACTTTAGAAAACTACAATAAAATATAATTTAAAAAAAAATCTATGAAATTGTCTACTCAGAAATGTACTATATATTAAAAAAATTATAACTATAAGGGTAAATTACTGAAAACATTAACTCAATACATCAAAGAAATATTACTGAAACTAATCAGTACTAAACTACCACTACGAAGAATATTACTATTAAAAATAGTAGAAAATACTATTCATATAATAATAATATAATACTTTTTTATTATTATTTATATTTATAAATTTATTATTATTATTCATAATTTATTATTATATTACTTTTTTTTCTTATTCCTCTTAATAGACAATTAATTCTGAATTCTTATTCCTTTAATAAGTTCTCTTTCTTATCTCTTTCTCTTAGAAGTTGCATGAATTGTTACATAATAAAAATTCTACTGATAAAATTATTATTATGGTTGTTGAGTGTTTATTGCTGTTGATGTTTATTTTTGTTAATGTTTAATAGCGTTGCTTCCGCATCTGCTTTCTCTCCTGTTTTTTTAATTTATTTATTTATTTTCCCCGCACACCTCTCTCTCTCTTCTTTTTCCTTTCACTTTTCTAAAAATGTCTTTGTGTTTAGACTTTGATAAAACAATCAGGTGAACCATTCATTCGTGTCATGCTGCACAATTCTAATAAAAATTCACATTGTGATCGTTTCGAAACGTCCTGAGATTGTGATATTTAAACATACTGTTTATTATTCAAACTATAATAATAATAATAAAAGCAAATAACGGCACTAAAAGTAGCTGCGAGTCTGTTTATATTTCCGGTCTCATGCATTTTTACTAGTTTCTGAAATCCATCTTTCACAACACGACATGGTGAGGAGAAACCCGATTCTTGTTCCTACTTCCTGATGGTTGAATTTGGAATGTTTGTCTGATTTGTCTGTGTATTCTGCGTTCTACTTTCCTATTGTGAGCAAATCTGACTCGACCGGTGACACTAATCTTCTTTGCGATGGTATAACCAACCTGTCAATCACCTGTCTCACTCTTTCTCTCTCACCTGGAAGACAGTGGCACCAGTAGCTGGTGTCGGTCATCTGTCTACAGGTTCCGCCGTTCATGCATGGTGATGGAGAACAGGGGACGTACAACTTTTCGCACTTGGGCCCCGTAAACCCTGCAGAGCAGTTGCACCGGTACGAGCCTTTAACGTTCTCGCACGTTCCCCCATTACGGCACAGAGCCGGCTCCTTCGCGCACTCGTCCACGTCGTCCTGGCAGCGCGACCCTTCGTAACCTAGAGGACACGTGCAGGAGAACGTGCCGTTGGGAAGAGACGTACAGGCTCCTCCGTTGGAACACGGAGAGGAGGCGCAGCTGTCCACTTGTTCGCACTGTGTACCTGGGAGAGGGCGAATAAAATTCATGGTCCAAAAATAAAATCATCCAAATGTATTGAAATTAATATAAATTAAAGTTTTTTTTTTTTCAAACACTTTAAACTTTTGTATAATTAATGTATTCATAATGAATATGGACAAAAAAATGACTGGGATGAACAGACATAGAGAAGGACGCTGGGACAAAGATATAGGGGCAGACAGACGGCAAGAGACAGAAAGAAGAATAGAAAGAAGAAACAGAAAAAAAGAGAGACAAGGAAAGAAGAGAGGCAGACGGTTAGACGGATGCACAGACAGAGATCAATCAGAGAATCAGAGAGACAGAAGAGTACACAGAAAGACAGAGACAGAATAAAAAAAACAACATATACAAGGTCAGAGAGAGAGCAAAGCAGACAAGGACATAGAGATATACAGGCAAACAAAGGAGAAAGGAGGACAACGAAATAGAAGGATAGGAGAGACAGAGGCAGAGAGCTGGACGAACAGACAGGAGACAGGGACACACAGAAATACTGGAAGACAGACAGACAGCGGGACAGAGACAGAAGCAGATAGACGGACAAAGAGACAAACAGTGGAATAGAACGACAGACAGAGAAGCAAAGAAGCAAACAGTAGGACAGAAAGACAAAGAGACAGACAGAAAGACAAAGAGGTAGACAGAAGGAGAAAGAGTACAGACAGATGGACAGACAGAGAGAGCTGGTGCGTATGATACCTGTCCATCCAGGAGCACACTGGCAGGTGTACTGGTTGTGGGGCAGGAGGGAGCAGGTGCCCTCGTTGCTGCAGGGGTTCTTGGGGTAACATGGCGTGTTTTCCCGGTTGTCACACCGAGGGCCGCTGAACCCCAGGGGACACAAACACGAAGGGGCGCTGGGTGGCCCGCTGCTCACACAGCTCCCGCCGTTCAAACAGAACCTCGGCTGGCACGGGTCCTTATGGTGGCAGTACTCACCCAGGTAACCTGGAGGACACCTGTACACACACACACACACACACACACACACACACACGCACGCACGCACACACACACCGCAGGAAAGGTTACTTAATGTACTGTCACATATCTTTTTCTTCTATTCAGTAACATCAAATAATGGCTGTGTGTGTGTGTGTGTGTGTTTCTGTGTGTGTGTGTGTGTGTGTTTCTGTGTGTGTGTGTGTTTCTGTGTGTGTGTGTGTGTGTGGCACACCCAGGTTTCATGTCAGAATTACAGAAACAAAGTTTGCTAATTCAGCATTAATCCCTAACATACAGCATAGAAAGAAAAATATATTAGAGGTCAAAACGTGTGTGTGTGTGTGTGTGTGTGTGTGTGTGTGTGTGTGTGTGTGTGTGTGTGTGTGTGACCCAGTCTGTCTGAAGTTGTGTCAAAATCATCCTGTGCGTTTCCCAGACATTATGTGCACACAAAACCAGAGAGAGAGAGAGAGAGAGAGTGTGTGTGTGTGTGTGTGTGTGGTTGTGTGTGTGTGTGTGTGTGTGTGTGTGTGTGTGTGTGTGTGTGTGTGTGTATATTCCTGTAAGGTCACAGCAGGACGTGTATCTGTATTGCGTTATTTCGCTGAAGACCTTCCAGAGTATGATACAAAAAAGAGAAATTACAGCGTTGCAAAACTGCACTGGTGAAACTCTGTCACTCTCACTCTCTCTCTCTTTCTCTATCCCTCCATCCGTCTCACTCTCCTCTACATTTTCTATCACTCTTTGTCAATCATCTCTCTTTCCTCAAATCTAGTCCCTTTTCTCTCTTTCTATCTCTCTCCCTGTACCTTTTTGTCCCCACCCCTTTGTCCCTCACTCTCACATCTCTCCATCTCTCTTTCAATCACTCTCTAACCTACACTAACTAATCTCTCCTTCAGCGTCTCTCTCATCCGTCACTCACTCTAACCTCTCTTCCTCTACATCGATTCCTGGCCCGCTTGTCTCCTGTGCCTGCAGGTCTCGCTCTCTGTGCTCGAGGGAGTTGGGAAGGTGGAGAAGTTGACGTGAAAAAAAAAATGATACAGAAGAAATGCAGGATGAAGAGATATCGCTCTGAGTGCTGTCTCTCTCTCTCTTTGTCCATGTTCCTGTCCCTCTCTCATTCATCTCTTTCCTTCCCCTTCCTTGTCCCTAACTAATCTCTCTCTCCTACCCTGTCCCTCTCTCACATTTCTCTCTAAGTGTCTCTCTCTTTCTGAGTCATTAATAGCTCTGACGTTTTTCCACCTCTATTACTCAAGCATTCCAGTAAAAAGGGAAGAGCGAGCATGCTTTACTTAACTATTACTTTAGAAGCTGAGAAAATATACAGAGAGGAAAAAACAAGCGATCTAAAAGAGGAACAGAAAGACAATTAGCGCGACATCAAAACATCAGCGACCGCTGAGTGACATCAAATAAAACCAGGGCGCTTATACCCCCTTACCTGGCGAGCCGCTGCTCGTGTGTCATGTTTATTTTTAATCAGCGTTTTGTCATGCAACTCGTATGATGAGTCAAAATGACAAGACACGCCGCGCCAGTCTGCTAACTCGCTAACACTGAAGTGTCCTGCTCTATAAAATGTCCTGCTTACATTTAACTCTATTTATTCAGAATATTCACCTGATACTTTTTTTCCCTACATTTACACACACACACACACAGTACGAGAGTGTATAGTATTAGTGGACTTTAGAGTTATCCAGATGTGATAAAAATACACATAAGAACACACTGATTTTGCGGTTAAACAAAAACATTACTACGATTACCATTAGGGGGCGTGGCAGAGCATTATTAATGTTAAGACTACACATGTTACAACACCAAGTATGTTACGCACATACAAGTGTATGCGAGTGTGTGTGCGCGTGCTTAGATTTGTTTATGTGAGCAAACAAACTTTCTTTGTTGCTAAAAGTTATAGCACCCCTCCCCTTGAGGAACACAAACACACACACACACGTATAACAGAATAGTACAGCACAGTATAATTGGTCTGTTTAGGATTAGTTCCAGTATACAAGCATGACGGTTCTTGTCTGTGTGTGGGTGTGTGTAGAGCCATGGTGTCCCACTGCAGGGTTCAGACACACCCCCGCTGATCTGAAACAAGCGGCAGAACTGAACGGTCGCCCCGTGGGAAGATCCACATCCACACTTCGCCTTTTGTGGTTAACTGGTTTTATTGGCCGCGTTAGCTGAGGTCCATTAAAGACGCGCGACGCTTGGGATTTAATCACAAAAGCAGGCATTAGGAGCTCATAAAGTCACATTTTTTCTCGTCTGTCTGCTTTGTTGCGCCGTGATTGCTAAACCAGATCGACCGACACGCCTCCTGGGTGTTAGGAAACCGAATAAACAACACTCAACACCTACAAACACACATACATGCTGTGAGCGTGAGCGTCAATAAAACCATTTGGGAAAGTGTTTGACCTCGTGCACCATTAAATACACACAAACACACACACACACACACACACACACACACCGAGACACAGAACACACTCATCTCTGATTGGCTGGCTGGAGCAGGACGTTAGTCTTTAAATTACAATAAATGTAAGAATTGATGAATAGATAGATAGAATGGATCCAGTATAAAGACACTGATAAATAAAAATGAACAAATAGTTTACTATTAATAAATAGATAAGTAAATAAAAACAAGCGAATAAATCTAAATTACACAAGTAAATAAATATACATACAAAATATATACTGTATATAAAAATAAAAATCTAAATAAATAGATAAAATAAACAAACAAATGGACAAATAAATACAAATAAAATAAATACAAATTAAAAGAACAAATCACTAAATATAAATAAACAGATAAGCAGACAAGTAACTTGGTTGCGCTGTTTTATCTATTTATTTATTTATTTATATTTTTTGTTTTTATTCATATGTCTAAATAAGTAAAAAATAAAATAGATCAACAAAAATAAAAGTTAACTAATAAACACATCCAAAATTAAATAATCAATAAAAAGGGAAATATGAACAACCAACAAAAGTTAAATAAATTTTACGCACACAATTTACTTATTTTTAATTTTGTTCGTATTTCATTTCTTTAACTGAAATATAAAAAATAAATACATAAATAAAAACAATTATAATAGATAGATAGATAAGAAATAAACAAACACAGGAATAAATAAACAAGCCGGAGTAGAGCGGTGCCTGTGTGATGAAGTTTAAGGCGGTATGGGGGTTCAGATAAAGGAACTGTGCAGGGTTGAAATCAGAGCCGCCTTAACCCGAGTCGTCACTCACACACACCTGATCAAACACACAGAGCTTCACCGTAAACACACGACTCGACACGTCTAACTTTACACAACATAACGCCAAGAGTGCTTCAGGTGGAAGAGGGAAGAGACTGCTTCACACACACACACACACACTCTTTCTATATATTTATTAAATCAAATCCGTGTCTGTCTTCCTCCCATCCTTTCGCCATCTTTCTTTCTTTCTTTTCCCCATTCACAATTCAATCTTTCCTTTCTCCCTTTTGTTTTTTTTTCTTCTTTCAATTCGTTTGTTCTTTCTTTTGCTTTCTTTCTCTCACTCTCCTCTTTCCATACCTTCCGCTCTCTTCCTTGCTTTCGCCCTTTCTGGTTTCTTGCATCTTTCTCTGTCTCTCTTCTTTTGATGTCTGTCTTACTTCCTTTTACTTTTCTGCTCTCTTTCTCTCTCTTTTCATTATCTTGCTTTTTCACTCAAGTCATTTGCTTTCGCTCTTCCTTCCTTTCGTTTTTACCGACTCATCCTTCGTTCCTTCCTTCCTTTTGCTTCTCGTGTTTTCTGATCTCTGCCTTCCTTCCTTACTTTTAGACAGAGAGAGAGAGTTAACCTCACACACTTCTCGACCAAACAGAAACCTGGCACGGAGAACCAGCAGCTAAATTCATCTATGGCTTTCTTTGTTATCCTTCATAAATTTCTCCCCATCTCTCTCTCTCTCTCTCTCTAGGTGTCAGATTTCTACAGATGGTTCTCGTTAGCCCCCCCCAACCAATGATTCTCTCTCTTTCTCTTACTTCGCTCCTCCATCATTCCCTCTCTCCCGCTCTTTCCCTCCCTCTCTCCCTGACCTCCCCGTGTCCACAGTGGGTGTGGGGCGTGTAGGAGGAGGGAAAAAAAAAGAAAAATCTCTCTTCATCCTGCATTTCTTCGTTCTCACTCTTTTCACGTCAACTCCTCCACCTTCCCAACTCCCTTAGACCTGAAATCTGAAAAAGCCATGCCGTCTCACACGCACACACACACTCTCACACTCTCAAACACACACACACAGGCTATCTAATCACATCTGAAAGTCAAGCAGCACTTAAAACACTGCTGTGAATGTTAAAAGCCGAGGAGGTTCTGAGGTTTCAGGACAAAAGCAGACGACAAACATGACTGAGCATAAATTCCATTTGCTTTACCTCTCTTTGACTTCTTTCCCTTTCTCTCTCTCTCTCTTGCTCCCTTTCTCTCTCTCTCTCTCCCCCTTTTGGTTCTTTAGCTTTTAATAAAGTCTGCTTCTCAAAGCTGCACAAAGTTTCTTCCTAAAAAAAAAGGTTAATTAAAGGCCTTTAGAAAAGTCAAAGTCTTTCTCTTTCACTCCCTTCTGTTTCTCCAAAAGGCTCTTATTTTTAGAAGTGCCCTCTCTCCGTCGTTCTCTCCCTCCCTCCCTCCCTCGCTCACTTGCTCGCTCCTTCCCCTCTCCTTACTTTCTGTGATTTCCAGTGAAGAAGAAAAAAAAAAACCACGACTGGGAAAATACAGAGTGGGGAGAAAAGCAGGGTAGAAAAGAAAAGATTAAAACCAAAAGAGGGAATAGAGGGGAAAAAAAGAGGAGAAGAAACATGAGCAAGAAGAATGGAGAAATGAGAGAGCAAGTGGAAAAAAAACTATTTACAAAGAAAAGAAAAAAGAGAGAAAAAAACAAGATTAAAATAAAGATAAAAAGGTCGTAAGAGAAACAATAATTAAGAAAGAGAAAAACAGGAAGAAACTGTGAAGAAAAGGAAGAGTGACAAAATGGATAAGAAATGGTGATAAAGAGGTAGTGAGAAAAGTACAGACAGAAAATGAGAGAAAAGACAAAGTGATAAACAAAATTTAAAAAATGACTAAATCAAAAAGAAAAGAAAAGGTGGTTAGAGAAAGACGGAAAGAGAAAAGGAAATAAAGGCAATGATGAATGTAATGAGAAATGAAAGAGGAAGAAAGAGAAAACAATGGTTGGCTTCTAGAAACTGGGCTAAAGGCATAATCTAGAAACACGTTTCAAAAACACTAAGCTCTAAAATAAGACCAGGCTCTAAAATATCTCTCTCTCTCACACACACACACACACACACACACACACACACTCCAGAAAAAGTTCTAAAACAAAGGTTAGGTTGAATAACTCCTCTTGCGTGCAATAGTGTAACTCTAGACCAGCAGTCAAGACTCCACGATTCCACCCGGATTCTAAAACCAAGCCAGTTTCTGGAAGTCATCTGAAGAGATGAGAACAACAGGCAGATTCTAGAACTTCTCTCCCCAAGTTCCAGAACAGTCGTCAGGCTCTAGAGCAGTACTCGAATGCCTCATTTGAGTTTAAGGGCAAAAAACGAATGGAAGGGCCCATGGACATCAATTTCATGTTTTGTCTTGGTTCTGGACCAGGGAGGGTCAAAATAAATCTGGAAAGAGCCGGTGTGTGTGTGTGTGTGTGTGTGTGTGTGTGTGTGTGTGTGTGTGCGCAAGCTTTCATTCCAACCAATCAGAAGCAACACCTCATCTTTTACTGAGTTTACTAAAAGCCAAGTACAACTATTCAACAGTTGGAATTTTGTGTGGCTTCTGCTTGGTTAGAATGAACACAGTCTCTTTCCGGATCAAGTCTGAAACCCCTAAAAATCAGGTTCTGATTTTGATCAAACCAGCCGTTCTGAGACAAAACAGTCAAACACTCTTCTTTTTCGACTCTTGCTCTACTTTAAAATGATCCGCAATGCGTCTCAATCTTCAGGAATTCTCTGCAGGCTCTAGAATTCGGTCTGAATGCGCGCACACACACACACACACACACACACACACACACACACACACACACACACTGTTCTCTAGAACACTGGTCAGGTTCTACTACTCAGCTTAGATGAATGCTGCATTTTAAAACGTCGGTCACGGTCTTGGAATGTTGGTAGTGTTTCTGGGGTTGATCAAGTCCAAAATGTCTCTCTCACACACACACACACACACACACACACACACACACACACACACACACACACACACACACATATATATTCTATTCAGTGTAGTGCACTATTTTAGGAGTGTGCAATTTTGTGGTCAAATCCTAAAATCTCTGCATTGAGGTTGTGTGAAATCCCACGATGCAGTGCAGCGGGTTTCTGGGGGGCCGCTGTGTGTCCTGCTGTCTTAAGCCCTGCGTGTGGTTTGGGACGTGTCCACTGTAGAGGACTGGGGGCGGTTGGGGTAAGCAACCGTTGATAACACCACAACAATTGCATGAAAGACTTGTCTATAAAATCCTGAATAGTTTGTAATTTTGTTTATATCATTTCCACAAAAGAGGCTGCTTACACACAGGCTTTGAAACTGGAAAAACATTAGAATTACATCATAAATAGTTTTTTTTTTCCTGTTTCCATGTTAAGTATATTTGTCTTAAAATTCTATTATTATTTAATTATTATTTCAGAACTACAAATATCAGAATTCTAGGACAAACACCGGGGAAACCTCTAGAACAGTCAGTAGGTTCTGTCGAACACTGTGATTCTAGAGCTTCCATTAAATGTTGTAGCTTAGTTCTGGAACATCTTTCAGAACACACACGTTCAGTTCTAGAACAACTTTAATGGAACGCTAGCAGAAAATCTTTGCTTAAATGTGTCATGACGTAGAACCTGAAAGAAGAAGTACTTCTGAATCTGGAAGTAAGAACTCTGACCGACTTCTAGAAGGTCAAGTTCTAGAACTCTGCCTGAATTTGTTTTAGAACAATGATCATGTGATAAAACACTGACTAAAGCCATTAGGTTAATTCTACAATAATGATCAGATGCTGGAACTCCATTAGAATGCAGAAAACCGAGATCTGGAAGTCAGGAACAATCAGATTCTTGGACTCCACTTCAGTGATCTTGAGCACCACTCACAGTTCTAGAACCCCACTTAAATGCACTGGCGTCAATCTAGAACAAGGGTCAGACTCTAGACCTGCTTCATGCAGAAGTCGATCATAGACAACAGGTCATGGTTCTAGAACTCAGCTAGGTTAAGATCTGCATCTCTGATTAAATTAATTAGCTCGGTTTCTAGAACCATGTTTAGTTCCTAAAAGAACCTGGTGGATACATTTTAGAACCCAGGCGAGGTAGAACTTTACTTGAAGACACTGCTGGGGTTCTAGAAGACTGGCCAGGTTCTTGAACTTCACATCAGTCAGAGTGCGAAAGTCGTGGTCTTAAGAGTGCCAGGGTGTTCTCTCATTAGGCACGACTGATTTGTACCGCCCCCACAAATGATTTCTCCGCAACTACACCCGTGTGTTTTCACTCTCCGAAACAGCAGGTGGTGGTATGGACCAAGCTGGATTGCGAGCCATCATTTAACACAAAGAGAACTGATGCACCAAATCGCATAGCAGTGATAACACATAGGGGGTGTGTAAGAGATGAAGGCAAGAAACAGACACACAAATGGTGTGAATGTCCCAGTCGAGGTGTGTGTGTGTGTGTGTGTGTGTGTGTGTGTGTGTGTGTGTGTGTGTGTGTGTGTGTGTGTGTGACAGATCATCTCTACTCTACCAGTGATTAGCTCAACTCTGTGACAGACTGGCTGACACACTGCTCTGTGGCTTTAGAGTATGTTCGCTACATTCTCCACCAGTCTGTCAGGCTTCCGCCTGTGTGTGCGAGAGTGTGTTTGTGTGTGTGTGTGTGTGTGTG
>QMIH01000376.1:210773-238452 GCA_003987875.1 Clarias batrachus | reverse complement strand
CCCTGCACGCTCCACTGCACCCCTCTCTCTCTGCTCTATCTCTCTCTCTCTCTCACACACACACACACACACACACACACACACACACACACACACACACACACACACACACTTTTCTCTTCCTTTATTCTCCCCTGCTACTTATTCTGTACTAAAGTCACATCTCTGTGAAAGGAAGAAACAAAGAAAGAAAGAGAGGACAAAGCGAAAGAGAGAATGAAAGAGAAGAAATGAACGAACTACAACAAAAGAACCATGTGGCGAGATGAAGAGATGAATAGATGGTCAGAGTAAACAGAAATGAGAGAGAGTGAGAGAGAGAGAGATCTAAAGAAAGAAAAAGAAGAGAGAGAGAGAGAGAGAGAGAGAGAGACAGTGGTAATCAGAGAGAAAAAGAGGGGAGAGAGATGGTTAGAGAGAGATGAATACAGAGTGTTTAAAAGCGAGAAAGTGGGGGAGAGAAAAAACAAAGAAGTGTTTGAAATAGAGAGAGAGAACGTAAGATAAAAAAAGACAGATAAAGCGAGAGAGTTTAAAAAGATACAGAGAGAGAGACACGCACTCAGTGTGTTTACGTGACGTTGTGTTAGTCTGACTGAAACCAGACTAAATCAAATGTCTCCCAGTCGGGGACACACACACACACACAGACACGCACAGATATCGCAGCTGGGAGTCGAGCCCCTCCTGTGTGTGTGTGTGTGTGTGTGTGTGTGTGTGTGTGTGTGTGTGTGTGTGTGTGTGTGTGTGTGTGTGCGCGTGCCTCAATCAGACACAGGGATCAGTCTAGATGCTCTGCACGAGCTCCAGAGCTCTTAGGTTTTGACCTGGAAGTCGAACAAAACACATGACACAAAAGAAGAAGCCGTTAATATTACGCAGTTTCGTATGAAAGTGAAGCGCGATCGTACATCGTATACGAAACGTACAGTTCTGTGAAGCTTTTTACATTAAAGTTTGCCACCAGATGACTAGTTTTATGTCGATTCAGTCTGTGACGTAACAGTTCCAATAGTAACAAGCTGAAAGAGAGCACCGTCGCCACCTATGGTTGTGGAGTCAGACCTGTGGTCGGTAAACCGATTCCCCCAGGAGTGTGCGCTGGGATTGTTCAAAGGGCTAGACGAGCTCCACCCGCAGCACTAATCTACTGACAGACTACACACTAATGTACACACTAATCTACTAAAGGGAAAGTTCATAAAGAATTTAAAACAGGGTTAAAGGAGAGAGAAAGATTAATATGGAGATGGTGAAAGCTAAAAAAACAGATAAAGACTTTAAAAACCCTAAAAGAAGAACAAAGTCAGAGAGAGCGAGAGAGAAAAAAATCTGGAGATAAAGACAGGGTTAAAAAAGAAACCAAGATAGACAGATAGAGACTTAAAAACAAATAGAGAAAGAAAAGTAATAGAGCAAGAGGTAGTGAAAAAGGAGGGAGAGAGTTTAAAGACGACAGAGAGAGAGGAGAGAGAAAAAGTAAGAATGAGTAAAAAAAAAATATGGAGATGGAGTTAAGAAGTCAAAAAAGAGATGAGAATGAGAAAACTTTTAAAAAGGGGAATGAGAAATACAAAGTAAGAGAGAGAGAGAAAAAAAAAAGTAAGAGAGAGAGAAAAAAGACAGATCGACCGTTAATAAGAGAGAAAGATGTATAGACAGAAATAGCTAGAAAGAAAAAAAAAAAAGAAAAGCGCAGCACAAAGTCAGAGAGAAAAGCGAGATGATTGACAGAATGATGAAGGGAGAAGGCAGTGACAGGGTAATTCCTAAGTCTCTCCTAAAAACCCTCCATCAACAACATCCTGTCTCATATTACATTCTCTCTCTCTCTCTCTCTCTCTCTCTCTATCTATCCATCCATCTATCTATCCTGCAGGCAAATTCTACATGTCAGATCACACAAAAACCTTTACTCACACCCCTTTCTCTCCCTCTCTCTCTCTCAGTCGTGGGTGGAAGGGGGGAGAGAAAGAGCTGGGGAGGTGGAGGAGGAGGAGGAAGAGGAGGGAGAGAGCGATAGGGAGGGGAACGAGTTGTTTGAGGATGAACGAGTATAAGAACGAGGGGGGGGGGGTTAATAACGATTTAAACAAGTGCTTCAGTCTGAGAACAACGCCGGTTTGTTTCTGGCGAACGAATGAAAAAGAAAAAAAATAGAGGGAAGAAAAGTTCTGAGCACCGATACACTGCATATGTGGGTGCATAAGTATTTGCCCCCTGAAGCTAATCTTGAATACTGTTTTTATGTAACCATGCAACCAATAAATAGACAAAAAGTACAAAAACAAAAAAATGATCAACAGCATGTGAAGAAAGTCGCGGAATTTCTTAACGCTCTAGAACATTCCCGGATACTCTAGAACCTTTCTAAAGATCACATGGTGCCGGTTTGTGCATGGATGGTGCCATTTTGCACAACTCTACCGAAATGCCACACTCATAATGTCACTGCAGATGACACATTCATATCTCACACACACACACTCATTCACACAGGCTTGGTTCGCACACCCTGGTTATAGACCTGCAGTCGCACCGGTTCTGCTGCTCACCCTCTCTTCCTCTCTCTCTCTCACACACACACACACTAACACACACACACACACACACACTAACACACACACCCTCAGACACACTGCTCTTCCTGTTCTAAACTCTCACTGGCAGCAAAGTAAAAAAAAAAAAAAAGATAAGACAGGTTGGTGCTCTCGGGTGTCGGCTCACCTACACAGAGAGAGAAAAAAAAAAACAACCAAACACCTACGTGTCCATTTGTTTCAATGTGTACACACACACACACACACAGAAACACACACACACACACACACACACACACACACAGACACCCCATAACCCACATTTCTGTTGGCAAACCTCAAATCTCTGGGTTTTAAAACATTTTGTGTCTTGAGAAACTCTCAGGGTTTGAAAACACTGCCTTTGCTCTTTACTGCAATACAGGAAGTGACATCACAGTCTACAGGTATATAAACTATATACTGTATATATAAAAATGTGTATGGCAATGTGCATTGTCACCAAACAGCTTTACAAAAATAAAAATTAAATAAATAAATAAATAAACAAACATCAAATAACTTACAAAATTGTAAAATGCTAAATTTTTATAAAAGTATAAATTAATATAAGACCGAAAAAGATAATTAAACTAATAAATTAAAACTAATAAATAAATAAAATATATACAAATGCATAAAATAGGTTAAAAAAAATACAAATTACCAAAAACAAATGTCTTAAAAATGACAAAAATGTTAAGTATAATATATATTACATGCACAGTATATAAATAAATTAAATGAATTCATTATATAAAACATCATTAAACCATATAAAAGATTACCAAAATTAAATTAATTAAAACATTGCAAAAGATTTAAAAATATTAAGAAAAACTTCAAAATTAATTAATAAAAAAAAAAAAAAAACATGACCAAAAGTTGGAGCGGACAGTCCCTGAAATCAAACATTTAAAAATCTTAAAATGCCCCTTTCTAACATAAAAAAATATATATAGTTCAGTTTAAAGAAAAAGGATAAAACAGTAACAGAGTCACGAGCTGATGAAAGAGCACTTTATGCTGTTCAAAGATCTGTTAAACAAGCCTCAAAAAAATAAAAGCTTCAGAAGCGGCAGAAAGATTTTAAATGTTTTATTCCGTGAACTGCAATGAAGCGTCAAGGGGTAGTGTTTTTAACCAGGTTAAACTAGTCACAGTGTGTTTGTTGCTTTTGAACACCTGAACCTGAATAATTTCTAAAACAACAGAAAACTCAGACATTCACTGACAGAGCAAAAAAATGTGAACGTCAGATGACCTTTCAACAAAGCTAAATAACAAAAAAATAGTGTCTGGTTGTCTGCTATGAGACGGGAGGAAGAAAAAAAATACACAAAAATGAAATCGAAATCGCAGAATGTTACATTGGAGCACAAGTGTGGTCTTCATCAGAGCTGTCCACGTAATTAATTCTTGTCCTGTTTTTTCTCTTCGTCATGCATTGTTCACGCCACATTGTTCACACAAGTCTGTGTTTATTTACAAAGAGTCTGGTGAACTTATCACACGTGATATTGAGCTGAACACTGCATCTTTATTCCTCAGTCTCTCTTTCTCGCAGCGTTCATGAGATGAGATCCGATCTCTCAATGGATCAGTGCAGAGAAGTGCATGGAGTCGTGACGGAGCTTAGAGCACCTAGACTAACCCATCTTCACACACACACACAGTTTTACAGGCCTGGGATGACTGAATGGATGGATGGAGAATTACACTGATTTATACAAGGATATATATATATATATATATTATCCTTATAGATGGATGGATGGATGGATGGACTGGTACATGGATGCATATATAGATGGATGAACGGATACCTACATTCATTCATATATAGATGGAGATAGGATTGATGGATATATATACACATATATATGAAGTAGATCCAGTATCTACCTATTGTTATGTTTATCCAATCCAACCATCCATAAGGCATCTATACAGTATATGCATCTATCCATCAGTCATCTATCTGACCATTTATAGATGCCAATTCAATGTAAACATCATTATTTATCAAATAATTAATCAATTATTCTTATCCATCCGTCTGTATATCTATCAGACATCAATCCGCCTCAAATCAAATAAAATTTTTGTCACATACACAGTACGATATGCAGTGAAATGCTTATATGACCGCTCGTGACCTTAAAATCAAGATCATCAATAAGAAATAAATTATGGAATAGAATAAGAATAAAATATAGAAAAATTTAGCTGTAGAAAAAAATAGAACAAAATATAAAAAATATTTCTAAAAACAAAATATAGACAATATGAAGGTACAAATATAAAAAATATGGAATTGTCCATGAATCTATCAATCGATCAATTTATCTATCTATCTATTCACCTATTAATTAGAGAAAAAAATCTATAGAGCACGATTCTTTTGTTTGGCAATTCAGGTTTCACAGCACTGATGCCAAAATCAAATTTCTTTTTTTACATTTATATATGTTTGATTTGAGTTGGTGAAATACTGCAGTTCCTCTATAAGCTTACAGGTCATGCACTCTAAACTATTCACACATTGGCAGACAGTAAATCTGGATATTTATAGAATCATGATACAGATCGAATCGGCACCAGGAGCATCATGATCATATTGTATCATGCGATCCCTGGTGAGTCCTGTCCCTACTGTTAATCCATCTATCTGTTCACTTATCTGTACCTCTGTTAACTCATTAAAAATGACAGCTGACTGTCCTGATGGGTGTGGCCTAATATGAAACAATAAGCAGGTTTGACAGACAGTTCTTTGTCGAAGGTGCCACGCCTGCTACGGCTCCAGCAATGCAAATCAGGACGGTTATATCTAATGACTCATGAAATTATACTTCCAGCAGCATTAGTTTAGATTGATAAGTCAGTTATTCTTTGTTTTTTATCTTTTAAAATTATTTTCAGATAAACTATAACTCATATTTTAAAAAAAGTGAATAGTGACAGCAATAGAATTAAACCCGTCACAATTGAAGTCTTAAAACAAACTTCAGTAGTGAACAGACCTGTTTAGATTTTTCAATTGTTGTTCGATTTTTTTTCTTGTTTTTTTTTTTATATTAAAGGCAACCTGATAGGTCGTCCTGCCGATGGTGTTTGTTCTGGTGGATGAATCCGGGTGTGTCACGGCACTTTAATGTTTAAGCACCATTACACATGGAGAAGTCAGGAACGTCTCAAAGCTGCAGCCTCAGCAAGGTGTTGCGTGCATTCTCGAAACTTAAGAACTAAAGATCTCTGACATTTGACACTTCCTGCTCAAAAACTTACACGAGTTTATCATTTTTTTGTGATTTGCATGCTTTCTGCCTGCGTACACACAGCTAACGTTTAACAGGGAACACGTTAGGCAAATACTACACATTTGCCTTCTGTTTAAAAAAAAAAAAAAGAACACTTATTCTAAGAATTTTCTTAAATGCAGAAATTATCATTAAAAAAATTATGATCAAACATTAACCTGGCGCGCGCGCACACACACACACACACACACACACACACACACACACACACACACACACACACACACACACGTCTCTACTTTCACCATCCTGTTTGGGTCTTGGTATTTTTTCAGGGTGGAAGGAAAAGTCAGATGTGGTGGTGAAGTGTGTCCGAGCGTGCGTGTCTGTGTGTCTGAGACTGTGTGTGTGAGAGAGAGAGAGAGAGAGAGAGAGAGAGGGTCAAAGTGTAAGAGAGGGGTTGAAAGAGAGTGTGTATATGTATAAGAGAGAGACAGACAGACAGACACTTTACTGATCCAGAAGGAAATTATGTCCCATATCGAGTTTTATCTGTCACTCTTTCGCCATTTGATCATATATACATTCATCTATACATCTCAGTATATCATTCTTTTAGTTTGTCCAATCCATCTCTATGTATGCAACGTTTACATCCATTTATTTATGCATTTTTATGTATTTATCAAACTGAATCTTTTATCCATCCTTTCATCCATGCATCAATTAAACTCTTTGAATTCTTCTTTTCAACCATCCATCCATCCATCCAGTTGTCTACTAGCTATCCATCCTTTTACACTTTTATCTATGCATCTATCTGTCTAACTATCTGCCTATACATCATCCGTCTGTACATCTATTTTCCCGAATCTCCATTTACTCATCTGTCCGTCTCCTCATCTATCCATCAAGTATATGTCTGTCTAGTCATGCATCCATCTACTCATCTATGTATTTATCTGTTGATCTCTTAATATGCCTGATCTGAATGTCTATCTCTCTATCTAGCTATCCAAAAGTCATCCATTTATTCATTTGTCTATCATCAAGCTTATGATCTTCTCCGCTTTATATCTATCCGTCCACCTTGATTCATCCATCAGTTTATCCATTTCTCACTATTCCATCTATCCATCCATTTATCCACCCCTCCAAATCTATCCCCTCTATTAATCATCCATCACTCTATCATTTATATATCTACCGCTCTGTCTGTCTATCTAGCTATCTGTCTATCTATCGCTGCTATTCCATGCATTCATCTGTCTATCCATGACTCCATTAATCAATCCACTAATCTATCTATCTATCATTCAGAACATATTTCTACCATCTTTCTTCCATCTATCCATCTATGCACCTTCTCTTCATCTCAGCATAAATCCGTCCGTCTATCCATCTACACATCTATCTGTTAATGCATTACTATAGCCAGCAACCTATTTATTCATCTTCACAAACACCCAGTTATCTATCAATCAGTCTGTCCGTTCAACATCCAATCTTATCTAACAGTGTACTTCCTGTCTGTCTATTATTTTCTGTCTCTGTCTGTCTGTCTGAAAGCAGTGAGTGTGTCAGGTGTGTTCAGATGTGCTCGATCAGAGAAACACATTGTATATGAGCGTGTGTACGAGAGTGTGAGCTGCGTGCTCTCCTGCGGCTGGTGAAGAGCGGTGCTGAGAGGAAGCCGAGCGAGCGGTTCTCTTACCTGCAGTACCCCGTCCCGTTGGCGTAGGTGACGCAGCTCGCATTGTTCACACACGGATTCACATGGTCCACGCACTGCAGAGCTGCAGAAAGACATAATATTTCACATCAAGTATTTTTACAAATATTTTCAATCCTTTTTTCTTTTTATCAGAATGAAAACATTTAAATGTAAAAACAAAAAAAATTTTAAAAAGTTCTATTCTTTACACAAGTATTTTGGTAAAAAATCTTTTTCTCAAATGTTATAGTTTATTATTAGCCTTACAGACTGGCCGAAAACTACAGGACATCAAGATCAAGTCTGATAAAATCTACCCATGTCTGATTGCAAATTCTAGTTGTTGTTTTTTTACATAAATGACATCATTGCTAACTGTCTGCCTTTTGTGAATAGCTGAAACGCTACATGAGACCCAACAGCGTTTGAAAGAAAAATAGGAAAGGGGGAAAAAAAAAACCCTGCCCTACTTTTAAGTAAAGTCCGACCTTAGATGATGATGTAAGTGAGGTGCCTGCCATACAAGTCCCGCGCTGTGAGCCTTTACTATAAAAACGCTAAGATATCAGAGAAATTTTTATCCGTCCTTCATGATGCATCCAGAACTTTTCTCAAAACTGTACACAAACTTCTGAGCAATCACAGAATTAAGCATTTAACCATACAATTACATAGTAATAAGTAGGGAGAATGAAATACCAGGGATCAAAATGTGGAAAAAGTTCAGAGCGCACCACCTGTAAGATTATAAAGAAGTGGTGACATTTTAGCACCTCAAATACCTCCAAAGTCTCAAAACTCTTCACAGTAATCGTGCGGGTTGAGGGGCTGTGAGCACACGGGCATGTGCATCTTCTAACACTTGAGATTTTGAAGACTAATTAGCGCACTTTGTGCTTTGAGACTGGTGCAATTGTGGCGTAATGAGCAGATTTTAAGACAAAATTTGATCACTAACTGGACGTTTGGAGAAAACTGGAGATCGGAGGCCTTTAACGAGCACAATTATTGATAATGTAATGCCATAAAAATAATCCTTTACTTGGTACAGAAACATTTATATCTGAGACTGATCAGACTGAAAACTCTGAAAAGTCTCTAGTATTGTCTATTACTATTAAAATACAATTCCTGACAAATTCTTCCCTCCGATTACACCAGAGCCAGGCTGCTTGTGTTTCTTTTTGTTTACAAGCACTAAAGAGGTCTAACTGCGTCACCAGAAGGGAGTTTCTCTAAATTTTCACACCCAGGAAATCTTTCTCTAGAGGTTGACCCCTCAAGGGTCAGGGAATTGTTTTTGTAATAAGTTTTATAAATAACATAAATAAACCTGCATCTCCAGCAGAAACGATCTTTCCAGCTGTGCTGTAAACTGTAAAAGTGCGGGTAAGTGTTTGTTAGACATGTTTTACGTTTAAAGATTTTTTTTTTTCACACTTCCCTCTTGAGGCATCAGATCAGGCAGGTCATATGATTTGAAAGCAGCGCAGACACTTTAAGAAGCTTTACATCTCCACACAGGAAGTGTGTTCAGCGCTAATACTCACTTCCTGCACTTTGACCAAGAAAAAAAAAAAACGCAAAAGACAGTGCGTTAAGGTCTCGGGCAACATCTTGCAGAGCCTCTACTACTACTGCTGTTACTACTACTACTACTATGTATAATAGAAAATAATAACTGCAAATTGGTAATAGTGCTGGACCTTTCTGTACCTTTTAGTGCCACAAGAAACAAACAGTTCAGATGAGATGAGGGAAAAAAATGAAAGGGAGGGAGAGCGTGAAGGGAAGTATTCTTCAGAACAAAAGATCTTTCACAATACAAAGGTTGAAAGTTTCGGGACTGTGGTTGGGTTTTTGCTTTATAGACAAAAACACGAGAGGCTCATCACCGTATTTTTAACCCATATAAAACCAGAAACTGATTTTATTGTCGCCTCAACACCTCTTCTCTTCTTATTATTGTCACCTCAACGTCTCTTCTCCCTCTCTCTCTCTCTCGTTCTCTCAAAGATGATTAATCAAGTTACTGTAAACCTTTCCAAAAAAAAAAAAAAAAGCAGTTCGTAAAGGCTTTGAAATGCCGTCCTGTCGTCAAACTGGCTTTTGTGTGGGGAATCTGGTGCGAAACGAGAAAGCTGGGGCGTAGCACATTTGGCGGTGGTTCTGGTGGGAAACCTGTCGGCGAGGGCTGGTGAGCCATGTGAGAAACGTAGAGCGTGCTGAGATTCAGAGAAGGAACAGAGGGAGGGAGGGAAAGCAGGGTGCTCAAGAGCAAGAGTCAAGAGCACTTAGGAAAGGAGGACGAAAGACAGGCAGAGGGAGGGTGAAAGAGAAAAAAAACGAGAGTCTCAATGGGGGGAAAGAATGCAAGGATAATTCAGAACAGACTGAAAGTATTATGAAAGACAGAAAGACAGGCAGGGAGAGAGAGAGAGAGAGAGAGAGAGAGAGAGAGAGAGAGGTTTGATGAGCTTTCTTTAGACAAACACCGTCTCTGTGCCAGGGGAAATAACCTCACAGGATTCAAGGACGGGATGCTGATGATTACTCCATTTCCGTCTCAACGCAAGATTTTTCAGAGGAGGAAGGTAGATGGAGGAAGGGTTAAGAGTCTTTACATTTAGCGGTCTTTGAATATGGCAGACACCCTTATCCAGAGAAAACTTGCAATTTTATCTCATACATCTGAGCAGTTTTAGGATTAAGGGCCTTGCTCAAGGGCCCCACATGGACAACTTGGTCTACCTCTGAGCTACCCCTGATCCAGCTGTCTTTCTTCCTTTCTTTCTGGAGATCCATCAGCAATAAAAGTGAAGCTCATAGAAACGTTCTGAACAACTTTTCCATCCGGAACCCGAAAATTATTCACAAATAATGTTTTTTTAAAAAAAGTTTTAAAGAAAGAGAATATCTAGAGTGAGGGAGAGAGAGAGATAATGGGGCAGAAGAAAAAGGGAAGGAAGAGAGAGTGAATGGATGAAGAGAAAAAATTAATTAACTGAAAAACTAAAAAAGAAAGAATAGAAATAAAGTTAATGCACTTTGTGTCTGTGGATCAGCGTGCATCACTCATCCAGCGTGACCTACAGTCATTATATCATATTTAAACAAAATATTATTGGAACAAAACAGACAGAGACATTCTACAATATTTCATCTAGAACAGCTCTCCTTTTTTTTTTTTACTATAAATAAAAACACTTTTAAAGAATGTATATTCTATCACAAACAAATAGACTACATTAATATCCGTGTTTTCTTCTTGCGTATTCTCACGTGATTAAATTGTCCAGAGAAGTCAAACATTCTTCACTCGCTCCTTTCAGTAATTCTACACTGGTATGCATTTACTTTACTGCATCTGGGTTTCTCGTTTACTTTCTTCGTCCATCCATTCATCCATGACTCACTCTCTTCTTCTCAGAGCGGGAAGTTTTAAGATTCAAGTTCGGCAATAATGCGTCCAGATGTGAAAAGGGAAAAAAATTAAAACAAACCTCATGTGTGTCCCTAAATCATCCAAAAAACTTCTTTACCTCATCTTTGTGTGTGTGTGTGTGTGTGTGTGTGTGTGTATACGCAAGCATGTGCATGTGTGTGTGCGCGTGTGTGTTGGCAGCCCTCTGTTCGGGCGTGTGCTGTGCAGCATCACTACAAACAGCTGCTCATGAACTGCAAAGAAAAAGAAAGAAAAGAACAAAAAAAAAGGAAACAGATTTGTTTTTGCTTTGCAGGTTTCCAGACGAGGAAAGAAACAATAAAAGAAATAAAATTCAAGGAAGTTTTTTATGTGAGCAATACTAATAACCATAATAATAATAATAATTATTATTATTACAATAATTATAACACACTGATTTGAATAAAATGACCTTCGTGTGGAAAAAAGGAAGCCAAAAGTCATGAGACAGGATTCTAGTCAGACTTTAAGAAGTGATCATGTGATCAGTTGTTTAATTTACTTTTTATCGCTCTATCAGTCGAGGATGAAGGGAAAGTCCAGGAAGTCTGGGGAGTCAAAACATTTAAAAAAAAAAAGAAAACTCATGATGTTGCATGAGGAGCGCAGGTTCTATTACAGACAAGAGCCGTTTTCTGATTTTCTGCAGGAAATGACATCACTGCCCCCCCCCAAAAAGCAAAACATTTTTAGATAAAATATACTGCTACACGATGTGATTGAGAAGAAAAAAAGGAAAGAAAAAAAAACAAAATCACTTTGCAACTATTTTATGATTAATTATTGCACGGGTCCATATTGCGATTTCGATTTGTACGTGCCTCTAGGGTCGAGAGTTTCAGTCGCACCTCAAGTCTGTGTTTGCATGTTCTCCTCATGCTTGGTGAATAATCGTAAACCAATAACACAATATAATAAAATGTAATATAATACATAATATATGGTACAGAACAGCCAGATAAGAACAAAAAATTTTTTTTAAGAATGTATTAATCCAAAAGAGAAATTGTAATAGTCCGGGCCACTGATACCTAGGATTGGGTTTCGTTTGGGTTTTTCGTGATAACGGTGCCAAAACTATACTTTTAAAACGGTACTGGTGCCTAAATGGTGCCTGAAACGAAAGTTGCGCCACAAAAAATAGTTCTGATAACATTATGATCACAAAAATGATAACATTAAAGAATGGCTTTTTACTGAAATTTTTTTTAAATAAAACAATATATTTAAAGTATAAATAAATAACACAACTAATTTACACACTACCTAACCCAACTACAATAATTTAACACCAAAAACAGCAAAGTAGTTGATACTCTTGGTATGCTACGAACAGGCTTCAAATTTCAGTAATTCTTTTGCAGAAATATGACCACGTTTGCCTTATCCGGAAAAACCTCTCCTGACTTTGCTAGTGTTGGTCTGACTGTGGGTCTGGAACGAACACACACACTGCCAGCTGAGGTCTGCAAGCTGTTGAACATGATGCATCCCTCTGCTTTTAACTTCATTCCGTGCATTTTCAAATGTTTCATTAGGTTTGACGTGTTTCCCAGCTTTACATGCAATTGTTGAAAGATATTTGTTGCGTGTCGCGGTGTCCGAGTCCTTTGTTGTTAAATGTAAAACACTTTAAAACCTTTAGCTTTAGATATTTTAATTTAATCGTTTTTAGCTTAGCGAGCTAACGCTAACTGTTGCCGTCAGAGCAACGTGTAATTACTGCATGGACGCAGATGTTCTCATTTTCCCGAGTTATCCTTTTAAGTCGAAATCTGAAAACAACATGGACGCTCGAGTTGTGTCTCGTGGATGCTGTATTTATTTTCATGCTTTTCGACTCGAGTTTTCACATCCAGTCGGGAAAAAAAATTTCAAGTGCAGAGGCACTAAAGTGAGGCACCAAAATCTGTGATTTGATTCGGTTCTAGTACATACGGGTTATATAGGTACCAGGTTCCATACTGGCACTGGGTTTCAATACCCAACCCTACCGATACCGCACTCATCTACTTGTATTCTTAAAACTGTTATGATGCTACCGCACCAATACCACTTTTACAGCATAGCAAGACGCTACATAAATCGCCCTACTTTGATGAAAAAATATACAAATATAAAAAGAAAACATGATAGTAAACTGCAGAAACAGCAATCAGGTCAGTATGTGTTTTCTCTTCTACAAGTTTAATGCCATCAAGTAAAAAGAGAGTTAGACTGGTGTGCTAGCTTAGCAGTGCAGCTCTCTTTCTAGTCTGGTTTGCTTTCTGAAAACACTTGACCCCAAAATCTGGTTCATTTTGATCAATGAGAACATGAAGGTTCCGCCCTCGAGACCACCTTTTCTGGCGTACTCAATCGTAGATCAATTAATCAAATACGGAAGCCACTTCATCAGTGCCCGTTTCTGTGTATAGCATGTGTACTGCCACTCAATACAACCCGAGAATGAATAATAATAATAATGATGTCAATGCTGGGAGCAATCATTCCTGGGCATGCTACAAATCAGTTGCCCCTAATGTGAAAACGGACTTACACCCATATCTGTCCTGAAGTATGATTCATAACCCTAAGTTTTGACATAGTGATTATGGTTTCAAACTTTTGGTAACCCTCACGGAAACTCGCAAAAGAAGAATGCCATTATAAACTCTTAAGCTTGTATAAGTTAGCAGCATCACGAGTGTCCTCGGTTTATGTCACTCGTGATTTGATAGAAAAGCTGGCATTTTCTAAAACATCCGTCCTCGCCTTTTAAACGTGGCAACTTAAAGAGATAACATTAAAGTTGCGACACCTCCTTCAAGATTTTTTTTAGGTATAATAACAATCGTCTTTCTTTACATGACTTTAGCAGTAAACTTTCGATGCTGTTGTTTAGAAGAATGGCCATGTTGCCATGGTAATAAAGCATCACAAACGGAAAAGCCAACAGAATCCATTTACTGTATATGGCTTTTCCGGTAAACTTAAGTTCATGTAATAAATCACATTTTGCTTAGCCTAAAAAGAAAACGGAAGATGGAGTGGATTAAAATAATTTTTTTTAAAAATCACATTAAGACTACTGATGAGGCATTTACTTCACAGAGAGGCGCGCTACATTCCAAGCAGCTTCAATATTCAACGACAACGCCAGGTATATCCGTACTTGGTACCAACAAAAGTACTCTGACAAGAAAGTGGTTTCAGTGCCTTCATAACATATACTACACCTAAACGTTACTAGTTAATTGGTTATATTTTTACATTTACAAAGTTAATAAAACCAAAAATACAGTCTTTGAAATTATGATTTACATCAGATTTAGTAAAAAATATCAAATAATAAAAAAAAAACTGGAAATATTTGGTGCACTATTACACTGTATATGTATATCACACACACACAGGCAAAATCAGCTCACATTTAAGTTTCGTGAACATAGGAATCTTTTAGAAACTGAGATTTTTTATGGTTATGAAGATGGAAAAAAAAAACATCTTATGAGGGGAAAATTTTTTTTTAACAATACACAATGTGGTTTCACGTGTTTCCAGGCGCAGTACGTGTGGTTTATAAGGTTTTTAAAGGAAACTGACGTGTTCATTTTAACAGGAAACACGCGTCTCAGACACACATGACGTGACCTGATCGGAGTGGGCGGAGCTTAAAGCATTCTTAAAAGAAAAAAAAAATTCCAGAACGAGTAAACGGACAAAATGGTGGCCTGAGAGAAACGTGCTCCGGTGACTGCTGTGGTTGTTTCTCCCTTCAGCATCGTCAGAGCTTAGACTGGACTAGATTTAGAGATTAGATTTGTTTCAGTATTAAAGACTGACTGAAGTAGAGCTGAACAAACACACAGCGACGACAAACACGGCACGGCAATGTGTTCTTAATTAAAGCTCTTCGGTGATGAGGAAAATCTAACGTTGGAGTGAAAAGATTGACTGGATTTCAGAAAACACACACACACACACACACACACACCACACACAACACACACACACACACACCCCAGCTGGGGCACAGCTGCCGGTCTCACATAAGCTTAAAACCACTGCCTCATCTTCATAGGATACCCACAATGCCCTGGGGAAGTGTGTGTGTGTTTTTCCTCTCTTTACTGAAGTAAATACTTAGGATTGGCATGACCGTATTTATTTAGGTTCATTTAAGGTCACGTTTATTTTTTGCATATCTCTCAATCTCTCTCTTTATCTCCATCTCTCCTTCAAGCTCTCGCTCTCTATTCATCTCTAAAGAACCTTTCACACCTTTTTATTTGCTCTTTACTTCTGTTCATTTGTTTGCTTGCTGTAAATCATTAAATAAACCCCAAATAACTTTGACACTGAAGAAATACAGTACAAGGCTGTGTTTGTGTTCCCCCAACTATCCCACTCATACGTCCTCCATTTGCAAACGGCTGGCACATAAAGTTGAACAAACGCATGCTGTTCAAAAAAAACTAAACAAAAAAACATACATACGCACATACAGGGGTGGTGTGCAGGGGTGCACAAACTTTTTGCCATTCGACAGTGGAACAAAATGCTTTTTAAAAGCCTGTACAAGACATCCAGCCTGCATTTCATTTCCTGTCCTTTAGACACAGTGCCTTGTTTTAGCAGCTCTGTGTAAAAATGTCATCTGCAACCCAAAACGCAGCACGTCTGCTTCACTTCCTGTATTTAGGTCGACTTGGGAGGATCAAATCTCTCTCTCTCTCACTGTAAAGAGAAAAGTGCAACAGGACAGAGTTGAATCTGACTGTTGGGTTTTTACCTGCACAAGGAAAACGTGCCTTAGCTCTCTTCACACCTGGAATTATAAGAAGCTGTCCATGTGACGGGAGGGCGTGCGGACAGAACTGAGTACAGGTGTGAAGACGTATTCTGATCCGATGGTTTAGACTAAGGCTGCGCGATTACATCTATCTTTTGTTGGTCGATTCAATCCAATGGCTCGATGAGTCAGGGTTTAATTAGAGGGGGGTGTAACGGTGCACGAAAGTCACGCTTTGGTACGGTGAAGTTTTACAAAGAAAAGAGACATCACTTGCACGAGTTCGCTGCAAATAAAAGACATCTTAGAAAGTGAAATATTCTTCAATCTAGCCAAACCTAAATATAAGTTCTTAAAATTAGATTACAACAGACCAAATATACGATCATTAAACTTATTTCTATTTCAAATGTTTCTTTTTCTATTGGCTGATAATTTAGCTATGAATCATTTCACAATCAATCACAGCTGGACGCCCGCAGTTGTAGTTATCTTTTTTGTACAAGAAACTGAATTTTCTTAAACAGGGTTGCCAGATCATACTGATAAAATCCTGCCAGAGCAGCGTTGAAAACATCCCCACTTCTTACAAAACAGGCAAACCCCAGCCCAAATATCATTAGTACTTGAACTTATACTGCGGCAGTGATTGGAGTGTGCAGTCAGATTGAAGAAATTTTTTTGTTTTTTTAAATCTATTTTTTCCCCTCAAGATTTTCCTTACATTCTCCCTCATTAAGTCATTAGGGTGCTCCCACATCAAGGCTACAACTGGTTTGTCAAGATTTTCAAATATTTCACCTGCTAAAGTAGTATTTTTTGCAGTGTTACAAATAGAATATTGCTAAGAATATGATCGTCTACAATTTCCCAACTTCAACGATCGAACACACTGAGGTCAGAAGTGATGCAATCCCGAACTGGTGATTTAGCACGAAGTGCAGAATTGTATTTTAAAATAAACTTGTCTATCTGACTTTTCACCCGTTTACACATTCCATAACTCTGACATAAAATTTTTACCGTTTTCCTAGGCTACAATGTCAGTTACATATAATGTATTAATATTTTAATAAAAACGTGCTTAAATATAAACATGCACAAACTGGTACACATTCCGTTTCTCTTTGCAGCGAGAGAGAGATTTGATCTAATTGAGTACATACATACTCATACATACTCGTAAAGAAGCCAATTGGATGTGTAGCGAAATGTTTCTTCCTAACAAAGGAGTCCCAACTCCCAGATAACCTCACACCTGGATGACTGGGAATATTCACTTGCACAAACTCACCCGTGTAAGTGAATACTCAATCAGTATCTCACAATATTCACTCAATAAATATCTAAAAATTTATTCAAGTTAAATAAGAAAATCGGCCACCACTAGTTAAAGCCAGGCTGTAGAGCACAGAATCGTATGATACCAACTTACATATGCGTCTCGCTACACCTCTATTTTTCATTCACACTTGATTCACACTTTTAAAATAAAGCACAGCTTTCACAGAAAATACAAACTACTTCCACTCATCACAGAGTACTCGCCAAAAATATTTTCATTTTGAGATAGTATCGCGTCTTCTTCAGTTCTTCGTCAGTTCTTCTGTGCAGGCGAGGCAATACTGCCACCTCATTCCCCTGTCCAAAAAGTATGTTCTCTGCTACGGGGCTAATGATTAAATATGAGGCGATAATAGAAGAGACGAAAGCAATTGTTTTTCAGAGTTTAGTTGGTCACCTCAGCTCGCTTTCTTGTATACGTTTTGTTAGCAGGTCACCTGCTTAAAATGTTTAAAACCCTTTGTTATCCCTCCTTCTCTCCCTCTCGTCTGTCTGTCTCTCTCTCTGCGCCTCTGTCTGACCGCAGGCGCACTAATTGCAACTGAAAGAGGAAAACACAAAAACCTGCTTGCAATTACACAAGCAAGCACACACACTACTGCTGAGCGAAAAGAGGATCTGGCCCAGGTCCACGCTGAACCGGAGAGAGGAAGTTGTTCATGCTGGAACAGGAAGTCTCTCCATTTCCTGAAGTAGTTCTACTACAGCTTTCTTCCTGCGTTTAACATCCTTTAACACAACATGAGACGACGAACAGGGCAACGCTTTAATTATATACAGCCCGAGTGTGAAAAGCTGAACACGGTGTGAGGAGGGTACCGACAGGGGGCGCTGCCTCTATCTCTGGGGAAACAACGAGATTAGGACGAAATTGGGTTTAAAAGCCCAAGATGAAGTGAGGTCCAATGACAGGTTTATTGACGAGATGAGCTTTTACACAACTCGCTTTGGCTCAGTGAAGAGGACATCAGACACACCATCTCTCTCTCTCTCACCCATACACACACACACACCAATGATTTCTTCAACACCAACACATAATCTACAATCTATAACACGTCAATTTTCTCTTTGACCAACACTGATGAGCACACAAACCCTACGCCAACACACAAACAGTGTCCAACACACAACCCTCGACAACATGCATCGATTCCCTCTTCAACGTACACGCATAATCTATACACACAACCAATACCGACACATAACACTCTGCAACATGCATCAATTTTTTCTTGAACCTACAACCAACACACACACACACCATATACTGACGCAAACACAAACTACAATACTCATCAATTTTCTCCTCAACCTACGCAAACCATCACACCACACAGTACAGCACATTCTCCAACACACACCCAAGGTCCTCCAGCATGCCCTCTCACACACCAATGTACGGCAAACCAACAAAATTCTGACATACCCAACATGTTTTGGGTTTGTTTGTTTGTTCATTTGCTTTAAGAGACCAGCATCCACAATGCAACTTCTACATACTCTAACACACACACACTGGTATTCATTGGCTTCAAAATGTTAAACCATTAGCAAACTTTCAAACACCAAATAAACCAGTGTGAAGGATGCGAATGCATCAGAAAATCCCATGTTTTGTGATCGCCCGAGATCAGCACTTAAGGATCAAACAAGCTTGTACGCTTATGTCCAGACTTAATATCTGTATGAATGAAGCCTTGTTATCAAAGAAAGATTTCTCTCTCACACACACACAAAGAGGAATGTGAAGCATTTTAATTCTGTGTTAATTTGCCAACCTGCTCAGCAGGACAAACTCAAGCCCCCTCACCTTAATCTAGGGATTTTAACAAGCCCCAACATCTCCACCCCTCCTCTCCTCTCCTCTCTCTCTCCCTCTCTTTCTCTCCCTCCCCTACAGCCTGGTAGCACTTAACCTCAATTTCTAAACGACAATTTCACCATTTTGGAAAAGGGCAGTGTTTTTTTTTTCAGCTGCACAATGAGCCATTTTTTCCACCTCCTAGCAAGCAAAATGACTACGAGGCACACGCGCTTCTCAATCTCTTCAAGAGAGAAAAAAAGGCCAGTCTATGTATATTCTTTAAGATAAAGTTAAAAATATTTCACGTATATATCAGGGAACAAAACAAAACAGGCTGACAGAGCCTGTTGTCCCCATAAAAAAAAATAAAAAAAACTTATTTCTGTGTTTTTCCGGCTAATCGCTGGAATCTGAACAAGCGCCTAATTAAGCGACCCCTCCCTGAGCCGGAGCCGCTCGTGTTCGAGAAACTGAGGCTGAAGAGAATCCAGAGAGTGAAAGGATTAACTTTAATTATCCTAGATTATCAGTTCTGAATGCAACATTGTGGTTCAGGAAACTGCTATTGAGCTTGGGTTTACCCCGAGACCAACAAGTGAAATAAAGTAAAGAGCAAGACAGAAAAACAAAAATAGAGCAAGACTTCCTGAGACGTAATCTCAAACACTCGCAGTACCCTACTGTAACTGGCCGTTTCCTCACCTTTAAGTTGATATACTGTATTAGGTGTTATATGCCAGTTTGGGTGCTAAGATACGGTCAAGTGATAGCCTAGTATCTATATCCCAGTTTGGTGGTTTGGGGATACTATTAGATGATAGATATTATATCCCAATTTGGTTGCTAGGATACCGTTAGTTGGTAAAATATCATATCCCAGTTTGGTTATTAGGATGCTGTTAGGGGGTAAGTTGGTAATATATTGAAAAAAGAAAAAAATATTTAAGCTACTTGATTCTTTGAGCACTATAGGGAAAATTATGTATTATATTGTAACTGTATATTTGATTATATTCAAGTTGACATGACTTATCTTGTAAAATGATCACATTCACAATCCAGGATTCCAGTGAAATCCAGTGTTCTTGATCATCTTTAATATTGAGCTTAGGTTTAATGTTTGATATGTATCTGCCATGAAATAGCCTGGGAAGCTAACAAGTACTGAACTTAGAGAAACTTTATTCCTAAATTTGGCGAGTTAAAAGATTAAAAATGCAACACTGTCAGCAAAAATTCCACGCTGTTCCATTCTTACACTCGGTGTCGGTCATTTTAATCTAGCCGTTATTTTTATCAACGAGTCTGTGAGCCATGCTCACGCTGTGTAAGAGGCCGGATGATAATGTAACAATTTGTAAATACACTGTAACAAACATAAAGACGAGGAAAACTCTCAAATCGGTTTCCAGATTGTGTCACTGTTATCTTTTATCTTTAAAGATATTAAAATACATCAAGAGACCTACGATACGTCAGTAAAGTGTAGTTTAATAAATTTTTAATGATTTAGAACGACATCATGGTTATAAAATTGAAGGATCAAAGCTTACAAATGCTGAAATGTTTAAAATTTTTAGGAGGTTGCCATGCTATTCTAGTTTGCTGCTAGTTAGTGGCTTTCCAATCCCAGCATGCTGTTGGTATGTCGCTAAGTGGTTGCTATACTATCGAAACAGGTCCCCTGGTTGTTGCTAGGAGATTCCTCTGGAATCCCAGCAGGTCACTATGCTGTTGCTATGCGTTGCCAGTTAGTTGACCAGTTGTTTCCAGCAGGTTTCAATACGATTCCATATGATTACTGCTGGGTTAGTAGGTGTAGCAATTTTAATCATCGTCAGTATATCCCAATTAAGGAAGGCTTAACTCTGGATTGCATAAGCTACATAAGATCCTTCCCAAAAAGCACAAGATGATTATAAAATCGAGGAGGCCGGCTTGACATGGGCGACATAATAATGATAAATAACTAGAATATAATGACAAAAGTATGGCCAAAACCTTATTACTTAATGATGACAGCATTTTGTTGTCCAAGTTTGTCAAATTTGCATTTATACAGTCTTCCTTCTTAGCAGATTCAACTCATTAACTTCTCAGATAACCATTAGAAACGAGAGCAAAAACCACAGACAAATAAATACAAATAAGCATGTGACACACGGGCTACCTGGTTATTATACACCCGTTACCAGCGTCAGATTGGATTCTGACTCATTTGTATAAAACCACATGTAAACAAAATAAATCAGACGACCAGACCGAAACACGTCGGCTCGACCTCTTTGTAACAACAGGATCTTGTTTTTCTTCTCTCTCAATTCACCCTCGAAGTACGCTGCTCTGTTTTTTCACCCAGCGGTCCTTCATTCCAGGCACGTGACGTTTGAAATCTCATGCCACCTTCAAACGTTAGATTTTGGCAAATAGTAATATTTACACTGTCGTTAAAAGCACTCAGTCATCGCTGTTTTGCACGCACACACACACACACTAGCGTTCTGCTTTCATGACCTCTGAAGCAACACTTCCACTCGACAGTCATGAGCCTCCCGCGTGTCCGACACATTACCAGTAAAGAAAAAATCCCAGAAATGGCTCAGTGTGACAAGACAAACAAAGTTTTATCACACAAGGTGATTCTTACTGAAACCACGTGTCAAAGCTCAACACCGAGCAACACCACATCTGTAGCAGTGTTAAACTATTTATGTGAATTAAGTATTCATACGCTTCTAAGAATGTTTCACAAGTACACACTTATTCTGTTCATCAGCATCAACCTTAACGCTTCTCAATTCTGACTGGTCAAGAGCTGTTTATTCGGTTTTTCATCACACTGTAGTAGACTCCGTTCTTTCTAATACTGTTTACTAATACGCACACACACTCAAGCACTTATTCTCAATCACCATAGTGAAAACACGATTTCTCATCACCATCATCATCATCATCCCTGCCGCTGACACTTTTTCTTTTTGCTACAGAGATGACAAAGATATTCGATATTGCTAAAAATATATCACAATACTTTTAAGAATATTGTACAACTTTACTATATTTATATGGATTAACAGTAATGGTCACTTTTCTGGTCAACAATAAAGACTGTTTTTGACATTACAACAAAAATATCATAGTTCAATACTTCTGGCATCCATCATATCTCTTATTATTAGAAAGTAAATAAAGTTTAATTACAAACAATAAGAAACTGTGATGATGCTTTGAATTAACTAAAACCAAAGAACAGATTTAATCTTTTTTATTAAAATATATAGCAGTATTTTCCATACACATATAGACTATAGATTGCAGCGGGACCTTTTCAAGGACCTGATCCACCATTTTGTATTAAAATAAACTGATATTTTAACAGTTTGGTAAAAACTGTAATGTCAAATCAGCAATTCAGTCAGATTTCAAAGCACCAATACTTGCGATAAATCTCAGATGTATCAGGAAAATCAATCTGAGAAGAAAGACAAGTTCAGAAATGGCGTCTTGGATATTTGAGGATTTTCATGCATGTAGGCCGGAGGGCCATAATCGTCCTGTTGTGTTTGGTGCAGTGGGAGAAATCGCATTTCACACCCCGCAGATCTGCGTTTTTCCAAAGACAGGACAAAGAAGCAACTTTCTCACAGCACACACCAGAGTAAATACACAGGCACACACACAGACAGACACAGAGACACACATACAGAGACAAGCGAGTGGAGGCCCACACCGGGCAATGTCGTGTGCCGGCAAACAGAGAGGCCGAGATAAAGAGGAGAAAGAAGAAAAAAAACACGGCTTTGAGTTTTACCTCTAGGGAGGAAATCTAATACAGCGCAGCAAGAAGCAACAGAGTGTACAGGGTACAATGGGTAGGGTTCAGCGCTGAGCGCGTGTGTGAGAGTGAGGAATGTGAAACACCAACAGCAGCATTCCAGCTGCATCTGCGTTGCCTAGATTTCCAAATCAGTTGGAATACAAATTGCAAATCCACGCACAACATCCCATAATAAGAACATGATTCGGTAGTGTAAAACGTGTGTAAACGTGAGCACTGCGTGACGCCGTCCGTGTCCTCAGACAAGACAAGAAAAACATGAAACCAACCAGCAGGGGAGTGGAAACTCTACAGCGACACACACACACACACACACACACACAACACAAAAAGTCTGCAGAGGAAATGGAGCCTTTTTTTTTCTTTTAAACAGCACCTCTGAACTGAAACAGTTACTAAAACGTCTCATTTTAACTCGCAATTAAACAAACAAATCAACCTTTTGTCAGTTGAATATGTAAATAATTATGTCTGTTTTTGCTCTGGTACATTTGTCGAGTCAAGGAACATTTACATAACACACACAGACACACACACATAAGAAGACATGTTGGTTGTTAACAATCATTGTGAGCTATTTTCATTTCCACTGACTCGTGCATAACCTCAGACTTGTTCTTGTAGCATTTGCTTTTTTAATCTTTATTTCCTCACGTGCAAAGTCTAAATTTGTAACTCAGGACATGTCATGCTTATAAAATGATCAAAAACATCAGACCTTTGTTTGAAACAAACCAGCTATAAAAAACTATTAAAACGACAACTCCTGTTTTACTTTAATAACAATAATATAGTGATATTCTGCTCTGCATGACATAAATAATTTTCATTTTTACTCAGTTTATTAAAGCTAATATTCTATTAAATAAAACTGAAATGGACCTAATTGACATTTCTCCCATTAATCAAATATTTAAAGCTGCAAAGTGTCCTCTTAACATGACACAAAACTTAATTAAAAACATAAAAGCAAGCATTAACTTCTTGCACAACAAGTATATTCCTCCGCTCATTAGAGACACTTTTTTTTTAATTTAAGCTCCAAGTCATCAGAAATAGGTCCAAATCAGCTTTGCACATCTGGATTCTCATATTTTCGGTCTGGACGATCACATGGAGAACTCTGATGAAGAATTTTTCTCAACAATTCTTTGCACATTCTCAATCAAACAGATGTCTGGGATCTGAGGTTTTAAGGTTTTGGTGTGGACTGCTGAAGTTTTCTACAGGGGTTGAAATGTTAAATTGTAATGTATTTTATAAATATATAGAAGGAGTCTAAACATCTGCTTATCACATAAGATGCAAAGAAGAACAAAAATATGCTTGTATCATGGTTTTGTTTTCCACTCAACCTTTAAAAGAGTGTCAATGTTTGCCTTTATGCTAAACAGTCGAGATGGGGGTGGTTGAGAGGGATCGAGCCAGTTATAATCACAGTTATTTTGTCAGGCAATGTGTGTCACCACATTGACTCAAGGAATAGATATATAGTTTTATATGCAGGTTTATTGAGAGTGTTGCAGTTCCACTATAATCCTATAAGTAATGCACTCCAAACTATTCACACACTGGCAGGCAGCACAGCGCCCCTTGTGTTAGGAAACAACTTATTTCCTAAGCTTGTTTAGAATTGAAACAAAATCTAAAACAAATGAACAAACTTGCGATATTCATAAAATCGTGATACTTATACAATCACAATACAGATAGAATCGGCACCTACAGTAGGTATCGTGATAATATTGCATCGGGTTGTCCATGGTGATTCCCATCAGTATAAACAGTCCAGCATAAAAACAAACACACAAGCAAACGTTTGCAAGTGCTGCTACATATCGCGAGTACGCCTTTAGCTAAAAATATAAATAAATATTTAATTCAACAGAAGACCTATTGATTTTCAATGTTGAGTTACTCATAATCCCATTCAACTCAGCTCTAGCTAAAGACAGCTATGCGGCGGAGCTTTAGTCCTTCAACGTCTACAAACCATCTATCTCTCTTCATCTGTACACTCCTGAAGACCTCACAAACGTTCTTCATCGTTATATCATCATGTAAATCGCTAGCCAGAGGAGTTGAGTCGCATCTTTGTTCATCTGCAGAGCATTCTGTTTTTTTTTCTTCTGGTAGTTCTGAGTTCTGATACCCCCTTTTATTCAGAACATCAAATAAAGATCGAACAAACAAGACCAAAAAACAAACAAATGATAACTTCTTACATGGACAAAAAAGGAAAATATTAATATAATTTGGGTAAGACATAAGGACTAGAACCATGAATTATGAGCAATTTGAATATAATATAAACGTGTCTTGGGTTTCAAGTTCAACCTTTTTAGAAAAACAAGTACAATAGAACATTCAGAAAATAAAACAAATAAATACTAAAATAAACAAATAAAACATTAATGGGCATGCATTTGTAATAAACACACAAACCATGCAAAACATCAACATCTGGACAGAGGTGGGCTGGGGGAAGAAAATAACAGCACAACCCTCACTGAACCACTCAGCTTTGGTATAGCCTTTTTTAAAATTACTTATATATACAAATACCTAAACATTAAATTTGACAGGTTAGACATATTACATTTGAATTTCCTGAGTTTTGGTGACTTGCTAGAGAAATATAAGAAGTAATTTTATCCCCATGAGAAGTGCAGATTGAGTTAGACTTAGTTACACTTAGTGAGTTGGAGCACTCTGGCGCTCGCGCGCACGCCACAGTGATGACGGTGATGCTCACCTTAAAGTCGTACTAAAACCACAAAAACTTCTTCTGACTTTAAATAAGCAACCAAAAAACGAATGAGAAGACCTACCGTGTGAAAGATGAGTCCAGGAAACGATGATTAGAATGACTTTGCCCGAGAAGACACCGGGAAATCGGCCCATGTTTCTCTGTGAGAAATCCTCATAAGCGTCGCGCGCGCGAGGCGAGCTTTACCTCAGGGACTAACGTCTGAGTGAGTAAATTCGTTTTTAAAAAGCACCTAATGTTCACCTTTTCTGCATGGAAATGTTATAAACTGGTTCCGAAACCCTCATTCGTTCTCAGAGTGTCCGTTTCGAGCGCGTAAATCCATCCAAACGCAGATTTTTTTATAACTTTTTCTTCCGTCCATGAACCAGCGGCTCTCTGAGGCAACTCGCAACTTCTCGCTGTCGCGCGCACGCTCGCTCGCGCTCGCCCTCTCGCTCTCTCTCTCTCTTCCCTCGAGCAAGACGCTTCACTCCCCCTACAGGAGCGCGGAGGAGCTGTATCCTTCCGCACGAAGTTTACATCAGGCACTATAGTGCGACAAGTATCGCGACGTTCTCGACCAAACGAATCGATTTTTCACACATTTTTTAACTCGTCTGTGGTGAAAACCTCGACTAGGTTGTTTTTAAACCACGTTTCTAGCCGTGAAAAGATGTATTTTCACATCATACCGTCGCAGACGACTGGCGGAGGAATTTCCTTGACTTCATTTTCAAGTCCGACCAAATCCGCCATACTAGCGCACTAAACAGTAGGCTGCTTCCGTGTGGCGGAATGCGCCCTCAGCCTACTGTTTAGTGCGCTAGTATGACGGATTCGGTCGGACTTAAAAAAATGAAGTCAAGTCAAGGATACGCCCCTACGTGACGTACTGTTTAGTAGGGAAGTACGCTGATAGGGACTTAACCCTCAACCATGACTCAAATTTAACGCGAAAATTTTCACCCCCTATTGACGGGATTTTATATAAATCTATATATATATTTTACAAAACATCTCACCCACCACTTCTCCGAATGATATTTAACAAATTATTTGTTTATGTAGGATTTAAAAAGCCAATTTTAATGCATTCAATTTAATGAATAACAATTATGTTTGTGTTTCCAAAGCTAAATTATAAATATATACATAAAAAAAGTAAAAATCATAATAATAAAGAGTTTATTGCCAAGTATAGTTGCGCATATGAGGAATTTATTTTGGAGACAGAAGCTTCCAGAAATGACAACTACACACACAACAAAAATAAATAAATAAATGTGTGTGTGCTGTGTGTGTGTTGTTGTTGTTGTTGTCTCTGTATACAGTATATACCGTGTATACAAAATTTTCTAGCAATTTCTAATGGGCTGCTTATTTTACAAATACATAATGAAACAAATCCATATGAAAAACAAAAATCAAAATACAAAGTCTAAAATGTCTTTAAAAATCAAACATGAAAAGTGTGTGTCATGCTAAATCAATATAGAAATCATAATAAATAAACAAGTCAATAAATTTTGACTATCACGCAGATATTACAGTGTATAATGTACAAGACATTTCCACATGTTAAAGGAGTTCCTGGGAGGCCGGCGTTTCTGCCGTGAAGCAGGCAGTCCGATCACGGCGCTGTGTACAAAGAAAATTTTCTACCTTGATGGTATCCAAGCACTAGTGAAATGCTGAGATAAATGTATTAGTGTAGCAGATGTACTCTCAATTCAAAAGTCCAATTTACACATGAACAATCTTTGTAGTATATGTAAACTGGTAATATATCAATTATTAATTATAATATAATATTTGCATTATAGGTGGGAGAGAAAATGTCTGGCTAACATATCTAACATTTTTAGCATCATTATGTACTCTGGAAGTATTTGTTTTTAGTAAATGACAGGACGGGCACGTAACATTTGGTTAATTTAAACAGCTTTAAAACAAAAGATGGTCTAAATAAACACATTAGACTTCCTTTTGGTGTTAGGACCCTTTGAGAGACTTGACACTCTCAACACTCCAGGGGTGTTAGGCTCGGCACCCTGCCGAGACATTTAGTGGGGAAAGTTGTCTCACATACAGTAAAAAGTTGTTTAACTATAACTTATACAGTGGGTACCACTTTTATATATA
>QMIH01000376.1:173138-188448 GCA_003987875.1 Clarias batrachus | reverse complement strand
GAGATCTATTTCTTACAATTAAAGTCAGACATGTGGCACATGTAGGGCGAAACGCTACAGACTGGATGGTTATGCAATCAAATCCCAAAAGTCGCAGAAGGGCGGAGGACTCTGACACCAGGACCTGACCACATGTTTGGACTGAATTTTGTACCATTTGTATCATGTGATGGAAAAATATCGTAGTGAGTTACTATTAAAAATTAAAATAAAATAAGTCTGGATAGATGGATGTACTCAACGTATTCCAATCCGATCCCGATTCCAAAACTTTGACGCCTACACCACTTACACTGGGAATAAAGTTAAAGCTTTTATAATTAAGTTAATCAAATAAAATACGGTATTATTCAAATCAATCCACTTTTCTTGATGAAAAAAAAAAAGACTTCTGTTGGCCACACTGTCGCATCAGCACTTTCAGTTCGTTTGTAACTGCGATGCGAGCAAAAGTGGACGAGCTACTTGTGATTTGCATGAAAAAAGAGCAGCGTGCAATGATTACGTTTATTTAATTTTTTTTTGTGGTCTGGGGGTGTACCTGGTGCTGAAACAACTCACAGAAGAGCATAAACAGAGGCGTTTGGATATCTGCAAACAAAATTCTGAGCGAAACTCTGGGGAAGGTGAACGTTTCTTAGAGAGAATCATGACTGGAGACGAGACACAGATTCATCGCTACGAGCCCGAGAGTAAACGGCGGAGGATGGAACGGAAACATCCTCAATCACAGACCGAGAAAAAGTGCAAAAGTAAAAAAAAAAAAAAAACATCAGCTGGAAAATCCATCAACGCTGAGAGTTTTCAGAGTGGACACTTTGGGGTGTTAAAGTGTCCTTCCTTCCTGATCTCATTCCTTCACACCTGTTTGCTCCCCTGAAAGCAGCCGATTCACTTCTGATGAAGAACTGAAGACAGCAGTGCATTTGTGGCTCGCAGCTCAGCCGAAAACATTTTTTAAATGAGGGAATACCAAAGCTTGTTGATAGACGGACGAAGTGTATTGAAAAGAACAAGATTTTTTTTTCTTTTTTAAAATTGTTTTAAAATAAATTCTATAGTGCATCATCCGGTCCAGTTAATAACTACTCGCTTAAAGAATTCCAGTTAAATATTAGAAACTTCTTTTAATCTGGTCATAATCCTTCTGTCTCTCCACCGACAGCTGGTAAGCTAAACCCTAAATAGATCAAACCCTAATTTTTTTTTTTTCTAAAGAAATCTTCACTTGGTGCGATACTGTAGCTTCAGGAAGACTTTATTACTTCTAATTTTTAATAAAAATAACAATAAAGAAAATTACAGTAGTTTCTATATATTTCGATATGGTTTATTGTAATGGTTCTCATGTCTAGAAATAAATTTAGAACAGAAACTCGAAGGAAACGTCAGGTGTTTATTAGAATCAGACACTGAACTGCTTCATTATAAACTGAAATGCAAAAGTACACCAGAGAGTCTTTCTTCCTCCATTTGTTTCGTCGTTACTGTGGTGGTTTTCACAGAGGCGTACTTCACAGCTCAACACCTGGCCTGTGAACCTGGGGGGCGAAGGGGGGGGGGGCTGCAATCCGTCAATACAGACTGCGAATGAGTGAGCGAGTGAGTGAGTGAACGAGTGAGTGAGTGAATGAGCACTGAAGCGACCTTCTTGTCTTTCTGGTGAAATTATGACATACGGCAAACTGTCCACTTCGTGCTCTTTGCTCTGGTAAAGCTCTCTCGTGTCCTTCCTCTTCTTCATATCGCCTTCTCCACAAACAAACACAAACTCTCTCTCACACACACACGCACTCACTCATCCACGCATCTTTCTGCAACAGTTAATAAAACGTACAACATATGAACAATCAATGAATCAGAACTGAATCAGTCTGTGAGCTGCGACGGGACAGAAAGTGCCGGAACCATCAGTCTCTGAGGAAAGGAAGAGCGACACTCGGGTCATTTCTGAGCCTCCGTCACGTCTCCTCCTCCTCCTCTCCTCTCCTCTCTCGTCCTCACAGCCACCAGAAGCGGACGTAAACGATGAGCATGATGAAGAAGACGCCGCCGGCGGCCAGCTTGGCGTAGGTGGAGCGCGTGTTCAGGTATTTGGCGTCGCTGCGGTATTTCTTGGACAAGCTGGACAGGTTACTGGCTTTCGAGTCCAAAGCTGGAGGTGTGGAAGAGCAGAAGGTCGAGTTAGTCAAGAACAACTTGAAAAAAAAAACAACAACAAAACAAAACAAACAAAAACAAATAAAACGGAACAAAAGCCGTGGGCTTGGCGCTCCTGAGGTTCGACTCATCAACTCATAATCGCAGCTCGTCGTGTTACTGAGAAACGCAGACTAAAGAAAAGTTCATGTCTGACACTGGAGACGCCTTACAGGAATCCTACATCACATCGATGATGACTCGTGTTTTATGTCTGTTTATTTTGAGCGTCCTCCACGTAATGATGAACAAAGTCGCAAACTAAAAATCAGTAATCAGTGCTTCAGGTTTATTATGTTTCCGGCTTGTTTGTTTTCTTTTGTTTGTTTGTTTGTTTTCTGGTAGGTTGGTTTGCTTTACTGTTTGTTTTCTGGATTTTTTTTATCTGTCCTTTTTTTGTTTTCTGGTTTGTCGGTCAGTTTTTATTTGTTTGTTTTACAGTTTGTTTTCTGGTCGGTTGGTTTGTTTGCGTGATGGTTTATTTATTGGTTTGTTTGTTTTTGCTTTCCAGTGTTTTTATTTCTTTTTCTTTGTTGGTTTGTTTGTTGATTTTGGTCTGGGTTGTTTGTCAGTTTTTTGTTTGTCACTTAATTTTTGTTTGTTTTCCGGTAGGTTGGTTTGTTTGCCTGATTGTTTGTTTTCTGGATCGTTTATTGGTTTGTTTTTCAGTTTTCCAATTTGTTTGTTTTCCAAATGTTTCTTTTTCTTTGTTTGTTGGTTTGGGATGTTTTATAGTTTGCTTGTTTTCTAGTAGGTTGGTTTGTTTGCTTGTTGGTTTGTTTTCTGGATTGTTTATTGGTTTGTTTTTCAGTTTTCCCAACTTGTTGGTTTCCAGTTTATTGTCCGTTTTCCAATTTGTTTGTTTTTCTTTGTTTGTTTTATAGCTTGCTTGTTTTTTTGTTTGTTTTTCAATTTGTTTGTTTTATAGTTTGCTTGTTTTCTGGTAGGTTGGTTTGTTTGCTTGTTGGTTTGTTTTCTGGATTGTTTATTGGTTTGTTTTCCAATTTGTTTGTATTCCCATTTTTCTTTCTTCGTTGGTTTTGGTCTGGGTTGTTTGTCAGTTTTTTGTTTATCGGTTTGTTTTTCAGTTTTCCAATTTGTTTATTTTCCAAATGTTTCTTTTTCTTTGTTTGTTGGTTTGGGTTGTTTTATAGCTTGCTTGTTTTTTTTGTTTCTTTTATAGTTTGCTTGTTTTCTAGTAGGTTGGTTTGTTTGCTTGTTGGTTTGTTTTCTGGATTGTTTATTGGTTTGTTTTTGTTTTCCAATTTGTTTGTCTTCCCATTTTTCTTTCTTTGTTGGGTTCGGTCTGGGTTGTTTGTCAGTTTTCCGCTTTGTTATTTAGTTGGTTATTCTGATGATTTTTTTTTTTTTTTACCAGACAGGGCCTCTCCTCGCTGCAGCACCTCCTCGATGTTGGCCACCATGATCCTCTGGACGTCCTGCAGCTCGGTGTTGATGCTGCCCAGGTTCCTGCGAGCTCTGCTGTCGATGTACGACTTCTTGGTTTTCTGGATGTACGTGTCTGCGGGAACGCGAAGGCTCTGCGTTGTTACTCACATTAACATATAGAAGTATATACAGATGCGTACGGTAAACGTTTCTGTCTTACCGAACTCGATGAAGGAGTACGGTCTGGACACGGTGTGAACTTTCTTCCCGTACTGCTCGTGGAACTCGGCATGGAGATCCTCCAAGTAGGCGAAGGCGAGCTTTTTGGAGAACGAGGCCTCGCAGAGCACCAAGTAACACACGCCTTGCTCTATCAGGTAACTTTAGAGGAAACGGACAGACGGATCAGATTCAGTTTGATTTGACTCAGGAAATTACATCATTAATGAAACGATATAGAACAGGAAGTGAGGATCGAGCGTGTGCACGTCTGGGACACGTTTCATTGTTGGGTTTAACAGAGATGAAGCTGCAAGAAAAGATGATTTGTTTCACGACACATTTCGAAATTTTGTGTGTGTGCGTGTGTTACTCACTGAAAGGTCATGGATCCAGCCTCCAGTGTGCAGCGTGTTGGACTTTGTTCATTAAGCTTCCGAAACAGCTGTTTGGCCTGACTCTGATATTGCTGCATGTCTCGACCCATCTGCACAACACACACACACACACACACACACACACACACACACACACACACACACACACACACACACACACCGTTATACATGAGAGAGAGGAGAGAGAAAGAAAGAAATAATACACACTGTGAGACACACAGTAACCACCAATCACATCCTGCTGTTTGATTCCCCCGACACCACAGCAATTTGCCAAACTTAATTTGATTAAATAACGACATGTGACATGCGTGACTTTAACTGATCATAGTTACATTTAACTTTTTACTGTTACAGGAAAACTCTCACGTGTTGCAGAGAAACCTCAAAATAATCTGATACTGAGGACTCCTTCCAGACGTGTTAAATAAATATCTCCTCACACAGGAAATGTCTTAAATGGAAGCGTCTGATTCTGAAGTTGCTATAGATACGATAACGATAAACGAGCGCATTATGATTGGGTCAGAGCTGCTGTGACCAATCAGGATGCAGAGTTCGCACCAAAGAGAAAAAAACATCACTTCAGAAATGGAAGGATGAAGGATGACGAGATAGAGAGAGACAGGCAGACAGACAGATGGCTGGGGAGACGGATGGACGCAGAGCGAGCCGAGTTTGGTGAATTCATATGAAAATCCTAAAATCAGTACACGCCCACAGCTCGGCGTGTGATTGGTGGAGGAGCTTCTCTCGCACCGCAATGAAGCAGAAGCTGAACAAACCTTCTCGCTCGCCTTCACGGACGCATGAGGGAAAAAAAAGAAAGAAAAAAAAAACAACAACAGAGAGAAAAAGAAGAAGAGATTGAAACTCTGTTAGACCACAACAAGGTATAACGTTCAGCTACACTCATTACTCGTCCGTTTTTTTATTTGTTTTTAACAAGTCCTGGTTTGACTTTTTATACATGTTCAAGTCAAACCGGGACTTCATACTTTTGCTTAATTAGTTTGAGCAGCGTACATGATAAAGTGGAAAAGTCCCATCCTGTCCTCCTTTGGTTTACAAATTTCTCTTTAACTCCTTAAGGCATGAACAGTTTACTACAACGGTTTACTTTGTGGGCGTGGCCTGTCTAGCATATTGGGCTCTCTTACCATCGTTAAAAAGCTCCTACAGGAAGTATGACTCCATCACATCCCACACCAGTGTGGAACCTTTACAGAGCAGAAGATGATGTTCAGAGACAGACCTCTACACCAGAGAGCCGCTCTACTGACAGACTCAGGACACCGTTTGTCCCCAGGCGCATACGCTGCTTTAACACGTCCTAAACATTTTGCACGGCTGTCACTTTTAATTTGGTATTTCTCTGTCCTTGACGTCGTCTATAAACTCTTTATGTGCAAATTATATGCAAACGAGTTTGTATATTCACCTCATTCGTATATATATATATATGTTTTTTTTTCTTCTTAGTATATCATAATTTTATATTGTATATTACATTTGTTTCCTGTCATTCAGGTGAAGCATTGTTTAACGATCTAGCGAGTGCAACTACATGTCTATTGTATTACTATCTTTGCTACTGGACGTTTATAATTTCTTATCAAATTTTTAAAAAGTATCTATTTATCTATCTATCTTTTGTTGTTTGGTTCAGATGAGTTTCAATCATCACAATAAAGTGGGATGTGATTGTAATCAGCTCACAGAGTAAAAAAAAAAAAAAAGGCTTTTAACGCATGAAATTTTTGATCATGTAACCACAAAAAAAATTTATTTCGCGCCAATTGGAAGTTTCTGCGCTTGATACAGAATCGTTTATATTCGGTCACGGTCAATCGTACTGAAAACCAGCCAATTCTGGTCACTGGCCGTTCAACCACTTCATCTTTTTATTTATTTATTATTATTATAAATGTAAAAAAATGACTTCATCTATTCTGGACTAAATTGTCATGAAAAAACAAACAAGCAAACAAACAAAACAAAACCACGATTCACAATTTAATAGGTTTTTCCCTTTTCCCCAAGTCAAAATTGCATTAAATACTCTAACTTACTGAATATTATATTTTAGCCTAATTCTCAGAATACTTACACATTACCTCATAGGTAACATAAGTAGGTGTGTCTTATACATGCGTCATAATGCATATTTTACAATTCAAAGTATGATTTCTTGTAAACAAGCATCGCTTTTCAATACCACAATGCAAAAAAGAAAAAAAAAATCAATATCAAGCTTAACATATTAACTGAAACATGCAAAACTTGTGTCAGTTTCACTCAATGACTGTTAGATATTAAATTCCTTTGTACCGCCTAAACGAGAGATTATATGTCTTTCTCAAATTTTTATTTGTCTAGTTCGAGAGTTGCGTTTGAAGTCAATCTTTTACAGGTTTAAAACATAAAACTGCTTTCCACTATGTTTTTGAGCAGTTTCTACTAAATTTATACACTCGCGATGACTGACATAAAAGACATCAGTTAGGTGTTTATACGACAAGATAAGATGAAACCATGGATATAGGAATTTCTCCAAATTTTATTCACCTAATAAATAGTAAAGACCCGAGCCGGATAAACGTCTCCACAGCTAACGTGAGTCTGAGGGATCGTTCGAGACAACTGATTAGATTTCCTGTTATTTATAAGAGAACTGAAAGCTGGGTTTTAATTAAATCATTCATTCATTCATTCATTCAATTACATTACATTACATTCATTACAACAGTAAATCACAAACACCCATACAAAGCGAGAAGAAACCATAATATCGCGATACTTCTGTAATATCGCGTTCACGGTACACAAATATCGCGATATGATATTTTCATGGAGAAAATCGACATGGAGATATCGACGTAACAGCAAAATAAAAGTTAGCAATTATTCGTAAAAGTTTAAACGTTGTTTACCGACATTAAGTAAAAGAGCAAAACTTAGTACAGTTATATTTTTATTCATTTTATCCTCGCGCTGTTTCTCAGAGAGAAGCTAATTCACTGAGCTAGCAAGCAACTAACGTTAGCCGCTAAAGTAAAACCACAAATGAAGCGATTTAAAATGAAACTCCAACCTGTTCGTCTTCTTGCATGGAGGCCGCCAGAGGCAGTCCGTCCGCCAGCCGAGCGATCATCGTGAGCAGCACCATGTTTACTGGTAAAATCAGCGCCTCAATCTGCAGAGCTGTCTGTGATGACGGCTATCTAGATTACGCAGCCCACTGCGTCTACCCGTATTCCACACAAATCCCGCCCTTCTTCTATATGATAGGTTAAAATGATCAGGATTCGTTGCGTATAGGCGGAGAAAGAGCCGTCAGCCAATCATAGTGGAGAATCCCTTAGCGTATAAGCCAATCACAGCGCAGAAAGAGAAGTTGCCCAGAGTACGATTGGGAAAAAAGTTGACAAGTTGTCAACATCTGTGGACTCGATGAGCTGGCCGGAAATACGTGCCCTTATATTGTGTTGCTCTATTATATGTCCGTAGGGAAAGCGTTCTTATTAAGGACAAGTATCATTAGTTCCGGTTACATGTACTGTAGTCTTTAAAATTCAGAGCATTTTAGCTATTATTTGTTTTTTTTGTGTGTTTTTTAAAAAAAATAAAATAAACATATATAGAGCTCATATTTTGCAGTATAAAGTGACATGTTCTTTTTTTCAGCACAATCAAAACAATATGATGAAGATAATTTAATTAACATTTTTAACACGACTGAGCAAAAAAAAGTAATAAATGATATGAATATATATTAATTAATTATATTAACTAATAATAGAAATAGCCCAGATACACATGATCACGTGTTTTTATGGTTGTTTTCGGTGATTTTTCTGACCAAAAAAATAATAATATGCTCATTTTGAGAGTTCTACATTGTTATGACGTTTTAGACGTGTAAAATGATTTGTACATGCACAGAATGTTTTGGAACTTGAGCGAGACACTACAGTCAAATCCAGGAATGTGAGTAAGTCTGGAGGGACTGTCCCAAATGCTCGCTTTAACAATATCAAGCTTTCGATCAAGGCCCGTCTCTTGATTACATCACAAGCGTGAGGAATCTGATAAGGAGCATACCGCCTAGGGTGTTATTTGGGACAGCACCAATTTCCGCTAGTTGCTCCAGTTGTGTTGGTGTGTGTGTGTGTGTGTGTGTGTGTGTGTGTGTGTGTCAACTATTTGATCGAAGGTGCTGGAACGAAACAGTGAAAGACAGCTATGAATAACAGTCACAAGTTGCAGTGTGAATTTTCCAACTTGTAAGAATTGGACACAGAATAGCTGTGAAGGTTTCAGTGGAGTGATATGGTACATCTGAGAGAGAGAGAGAGAACAGTAATGACAGGGAGGGATTTTTTAAAAACTAAATAAATCTCAAATACAGGAATCGATAATGTTGAATAATCCGGCTCTTATTTCATACATTTACTTTATCATATACTGGAGAGGTAGAGAATGAAAAAGAACTCAGACAGACAACAAACAGAAAAATGCTTTATTCCTATAACATTAGTCACTTCTATATTAAGAAATTGTACAAATATTTAAATGCAACCTTTTCACTCTATGAAAGCTTTGAGTTTTGATTAGAGCGCTGCGATTTAATCGATTATAGGATTTAATTTATTCCGTGTTGGTCAGGTTTATGATTCAGACCGATTCACACTTTTTAAAATATTGTGTTAAACTTTCTATATTAAATGGTCTAAAATCTGTGAATGCCTTGAAAAAAATTAACACAGCTTTTGCAAAAAATAAATAAATAAACCGTTTGCATCTTCTGTAAATACTCGTGTTTTAGAAGAATATTACTGCTCCTTATTTAGACTTGTTTTTGGTGCACTACCGCCACCTGCTGGACTGGAGTATTGAGCTTTTTGATAATTGGCAGAAAAAAGGATCACTTTGTAGAAGGTGTGACAGCATTTTTATATTTCTTAGATACTTTTAGTAGTTTTGAATACTTTAAAACCACAATTCTAATCTGTTCAGTTTGTGTTCAGATTGATCCTGTTAAAATGCCTGGGAAGCTCCCCACGCTACGTTCACAATAAATCTTTCAATGCATTCCCCCTTCCTTTTTATTTACTTTAAAATGCTGAAACATAATTAAAGTCTGCAGGTGTCAGAACTACATTACAGATAAGAAAATTCCGTGGGTCATGTGACTGACGGATGGATTCCGTTCTGGCTCGATTGCTTTTCCTGTATTTAATTTTACTCCTTGAATTTCCAAGCTTGAATTTTTCTGTCTGAATTTCACAGCTTGAAATGGACTATTGAGAATTTCATGTGACATTCAGAGCACTTAAATTCAAAGATGTTGAATTATATCAGCCTTTGAAAAACACATTTCGAAATGTAATCACTGTTGAATCATTAATTTTGGAATGTAAATACTACTGCGATTACATTTCGAAATGTGTTTTTCAAAGGCTGATATAATTCAAATAATTATGATGCTAATTTGCATATATATATATATATATATATATATATATATATGTGTGTGTGTGTGTGTGTATAATAGGACACTACAACTGGGCAGAGAATCAGCATGTACTGTAAGTGTAGACAGTACATTAAACAGTTACAAAACAAACATGATGTACAAACATGACCATGAATACAGGAACTATGGCTAGGAACTAGGGCTAATGCAAATGCTAACCAATACAAGATACAAACAGTAAACAAAAAAAGCAAACACAACAGTACTGGAAACAAATCAAAGAAACGCAAGACAAAGAAACAAGAACTATATATATATATATATTTAGTTGGTTAGACAGACTAACCAACTAAACACATTGCAGGTGATTACGATTGCAACATGGCTGGGGGTGCAGTGCATGCTGGGAAATGCAGGCTTGAGGTGACGGTCAACATAAAAGTATCACAAAGCACAGGTCACACAGGACCAACCCCACCTAATTTAGTCATCGCCCTGTTAGCGGCTACATTTCTTTTCTTCCAAATGCTGCTCATGAACTTATGTAACACTCAGAGGAAAGCGCTATCCACCCTCTTCCACTTGCTTGAGCTCACTAGCACACCCATGATTGTCCAGCGTCTCTGCGGTTGATGTGAGAGAGCTCTGGCAGAATCTGCTCCCACTACAAGTGAGTAAATCCATTCTTTATCACAGTGACCCCATCTCCAACTCCGGCTTTCTTCCTGGAGCAGTGGAGACAGCACCAACACGGACGGGTCGCCCTAACCCGTGTGTCAGTCACCGCGGCGCCGTGCCGGACACTGGAGCTCGGAACAGTTATAAGCCGGATCCCCTGGGAGAGAAACATGAGCCATATGTTTTATTACAGCCATATTTTTAACATCAAGGCCTCCTGTTTGTGTAGAATTACATCGTATTACAGTATATTTAACAATGACCCAGATATCCTCTGTTACTTTTTATGTACTGGCATATTTTTTAACATGTAGGCTCCACCCTGAAACCCACAGCCCAGGTGATTCAACTGGAGTCGGTCGTCCCAAAATATCACAAGCGACTGTACAGGCATATGGTAAACACACAGTACACATGCCGAGGCCACCATGACATCATAACTAGTCAGTTCTCTAGCAGCAAAAACAAGAAGTCTCGAGTCTGTAATAGAAGGAAAAAAAAAAAACGGAAAACAAGAACGAATCCTAACTCAGGACACGTGCGCCAGCTCTCCTGTGCACCTCCGGGAATCCTAAACCGTTCACGGGTTTGCAATAGCAGGCTCCATCATTGTTCTCCGTCAGTGTGTCAGGAATTGAACAGAAACAAAGTCAAATGTTTTCCAGACAGAATCGCGATCGTGTGACGAAACAGACTCGGATTTGTAGTAAGGAGTCTACAAAAAAATAAAAATACGGTTGTAAATCAGACGAATCAAAGGCTTTTCCTTTCAGAATTGTATCTGTGACAGATGAAATAGATGAAATTCTGTTCATTGGTGCAGAATCGTTGTACAATGATGTTTATCATATAGATAAGAGAGGAGAGCAGATTTCTGTCCTTCACACAGTGAGCGATACCCCGAGCCGGGCATCAATTAGTTCACATTAATAGACCTTGATGAGTATTTAGAACTTTTTGGTATTTATGAGTTTGTAGAAATGACACTTTTCAAGTTTGCTGAACAAATCGGATATTTTAAGTAACTGTAAGTACTTAAGTAACAGTAACTGTCACCTTAAAGTTCCACCAACTTCAAATCTGTCAGACGAGCGATTTTGTGTCCGACATCATCAGGGCGATAGCGCACTGCTGGCTCAGTGGGAGGGGTTTCGCCTGCTACGCCAATGGCTAGTGTTCGATTCCCACCTGTCCCAAGCCCAGATACAATGGGAGGGTTGCGTCAGGAAGGGCATCTGGTGTAAAACCCGTGTCGAGCTTGTGTGCAGACCCGAACGTCTGCTGTGGCGACAGCAACAAGACTTCATTTGATTTGCATCAAACTCAAAAACTGATAGTTCTGTTTACTTAAAATCGGAAACATCATTACTTAAAAAAATTTTATGTAACTGATTACCTCGAATTATTTGTGTTTTGCCAACTTCTTCGGGTTTACGGTGTAGTTCTGGAAACTATAGTGCTGATGCAAAATGATGACTAAAACCGAGCTTAATATGCAAATTACAATCTAACAGAGCTCAAAATGATAAATGATGTATATAAGCTCTTTTATCTTTCTCTCTGATGTTTTGACTAAAAGTCAAGCTACTGTTTTTTTTTTTTTTTTAAACCTGATACAAGTCCTGATCCAGCTTCTTCTTTTCAGTATTCAAAGGGTTTTTTTTTTTTTTTAATTGAGATGTGTAATTGAACATTTATGGAAGGAGTCTCCAGTGTCAGTGTTTCAGTGTAAGAGTCAGTAGGTTTTCTACCACAGTAGGAGACCCAACAACACAACCACATTTTTGTGGTTTCTCTGTAACTTCTTTTTGTCTTCTTTACTTCAAGCAAGACTAAAGATAGAAAATGATGATAAAATGATTGTTCTGAGCTGCTGCTCTATAATGAAGGGTTCACGTGAGCCTCTGGGATCCGGAACGGTGTTTTGGTAGCCAATAATTTAGAAAGAGGGGATGCAAATTTACTGCTTGTATGAGGTACGTTTGTCACCGTGATGGTTTCGGTCTCAGCAAAGCATGAGTGCGATGATTTAACATTTAAGAACGAATATATATATATATATATATATATCTGTGTGTTTGCATTTCTGAAACAGAAATAAAGATGAGAAATTTCTGACTCATTCTTAACATGATCTAGTATGAACTACAATTCAGTGTAGTACCTATTATCACCACCAGATGGAGTTGTTTGACAATATAATAACAAGTAGATTGAGGTTACTATGGGGGTGTCTTCAAATTTTAAGAGTTTAATGTTAGCAGCAATATGTTTTGCCTTCTGTGGACATGACTCGAAGGGACTGTGAGTACGGGATTTGGGATGATCCGATATTCAGATTTAAAGTTGAGCTGCTAGTATTAAGCCTTTAAGTCTTTTGCAATCTGCTGAATTACTATTTTAAATTTTAAACACAGTCATTTTGTCCTTAATATGAAATTTCCTATTTCCCCCCTTACTTCAGAACCAAGACGGAACAAAACCAGACGTGACGACACTCGACTTCTCCCCTCAGGATTGATCTGAAGTCAGTAGTTTATCAGACCGAAGCCAGAACTGTCGCTGCACAAAAGCAGGAAATTATCTCTACATGGAACGACATCCATTCTGATGAATGATTTTAGCAAATGGCTGCAATGTATATAATATGAATACATAATTATGTTCATTTTTAATATTATTTTATAATTTATTATCATTTTTTTTTCATTATATTACTATATTATTCTATTATGTATGTGAAGCATTCTTTGGGGCATTCTTGTTGTTAAAGTCCTATACGAATAAAGATGAGTCGAGAGAGGCGGAATCGACCCTGGACCCTGGAGATGTAAGGCGACAGTGCTAACCACTTAGCCATAATACAGATAAAAATAAAGAAAGATAACAAAAGATCAACAAGAGGGCCTTCGCACATTTTCACATCAGCACTACTAAAACAGGATTATCAGAGTGCTGGCGATGACGTCATAGTGCCTGATAAACATATAATATAGGAATAAACAATAGAAGGATTTATGCTATAAGATTATAACACACTATAACATTATCTAGTACTGTAGTGAACTGTGGTATGTTTTAATCATGAACAAAGAAGATCATTTTCCAACTTCACCTTGTCTTGAGGGTTTAATTGCACTTTTGATTTCATAGGTTTTTTTTGTGTGTATTCCAATAAATTCTTTGATAATAAATCAATAAAAGATATTATCTCATGCACATGTACACTGATTATAGGACCGAGCCGTTATATGTTCTTTCTTTTGGCATCAGTCTGACTGTGACTGGAACGAAGCTGTTATAGAAATGTGCTTTGTGCTTGATCATACTGTACTTTCTGCAGCGTCTGAGGTTGTATGTTTGTGATCATTAATTTTTTTTTATCGAATTTATATTTCGAAATAAATGATTTGATGCTGTAAAGCATACATACAAAGATTAGAGTACACATGCAGTAATACAATCTATTTGTCTACATGACTCAATGAACAATTCCTTCACAATTAAGTAGATCAGTTAAGGTTAAAGAAGAGAGAGAGAGTAAAAGATTTGCTGTGCTGTAAGTCTGTAAATCTGTCAATCACTCCTGCAGAGGTTTCGGTCGCGCACCTTGTCCAATTTATTCATCTGATCAGTTGCTACACCTTTATTACCTACAATAGGTTTTATTAAGGCAAACGCAAAGCTATTTAATACAACATGATTCTAAGCAGGAAAAACAAATTAAAGGTTTGAAACCAAAGGGATGTGTGTGTGTTTCTGCATGTGTATGCTAATTGAAATTTTGTTTCACACACTCATAACGGTCACAGCAGGTCCCCGGGTGGCCGTTGCCCTTCTGGACAACTTCAGGAAGTTCCCCTAGGGGGCAGTAATCAGGTTTCGTAGGGCAGGTCTGGAAGTCGCAGGTGCACATAGCAGAGATACTGGGGCAGCACTGCCCAACTTCAGAGTGGGACTGGGTAAGGAAGGAGTCTGCTGGACAAGGGGGAGGGGGAATCTTAGGACAGGATGCGTTATGACACCCAGACTCCCCTGAGAGAGAGAGAGAGAGAGAGAGAGAGAGAGAGAGAGAGAGAAATTTCAATGAACACAGAATCAGTAAGCATCTTAAGGGTAAAATTTCTCTAGGAAAACAATGCATTCTTACTCAGTATTTTACAGCATTCAGGCTCGTAGAGTTGTTTTACGTAATTACACGGCCTCATCTTGCACACACACTCACAACCCTCAGCCATACAAAGCCACTCCATACATGGTGCCACAGGTTTCTCTGGTTCCAAAGATTTGCTTTCATCATAGGGGTCATACATCAAGTCCTCTTCAAGGAAAACGTTTACGGTTTAATACATTAGAAAGATTGCAAAACCAAAAAACCATCAGAAGTTATTAATATTCAGACTGGTGTGAGGAGGTATGGCGTGTTGAATGTGACGATGGTAAATAAAGAAATGTCATGAAAATAATCATTAAAAGAACGATTGCTTGAATAAATGCCATTGCACTGTGCAACGACTCACCTCTACGGTATATAACTCATGACAATAGCAACTCATATACTGTACTGTACATACCACATTACTCACTGTCACTTTACGCACACATACGCTTTCCATCTCTTTTTTTTTATTTTAAATTGACAGTTTGCACCCTGTTTTTTCTATATAGAATCTGCAGTACTGTATTAATTTATATACGTTACAATTACAGTCCCTCTCTTTCCCGCTTATTACTGTTTGTGTAACCTGCTGCTCCTGCTGTAACACAATAATTTAGTATATATAAAGTCAAAATCAGCCCCATTCATCTTCTATATATAAAAAAAAAAGAAACTCTTAATAGCGCATGATTCCACCTCATGGCGTTGGGAGTCTACCAGTCCCTACTAATAATAGCTAAAGTGTAACAAGAACAATAATATGATTGCTTAAAAGCAAAATTATATATA
>QMIH01000376.1:150692-173011 GCA_003987875.1 Clarias batrachus | reverse complement strand
TAAAAAACAATATGTACGTAATTTGCTGGATAGATTGTCCTTAAACATTTTATTTGTAATTTAAAAAATCTCACTTTTCAAATCTTTCAAAAAGTCGGTGATACATTTTTGTAGGTTTTTTCTTTTTTAGATCTGAAAAACGAATATTATCGATTATTATATTAAATGACACAGATTCTTTTATGGAAATAAAATTTGGTATTCCACAAGTCTCTATCCGTGGCCCAATTCTGTTTTTATTTATTGTTTCATAAACTTGCTGCATTCGACTTATTTTGTAGGTAGTCTGCTGATGCTATGAGCGGCCATGATGGAACGCAAATTCTTACCTTTAGCTGAATGTACAATACCAGTCAAAAGTTTGGCCTTAACTCAACTGGGAATTAAGTGTGTTACAAGTTGTGAGTGTTTAACTGTGTGTGTGTGTCACACCCATTAGAATTTTATGGCAGGCTTCGTAGGTCCTATATGAGAAGGATGCATCACAGGCCTGGTCTGTGTAACAATCACAAGTTCCAGCATGCACGTTGCAACCGTGTCGAACAGGACAGAGATGAACAGGCAAGATCTTTTTAAGATGTTTTGGCACCGCTGGAAGAGAGAAAAAGAGAACGAGAGAGTGAAATAAAGAGAGAAAGCGTGACAGTAATAGCAACAGTGACTGAGCAGAATTAATGCAGAGGGATAAAATTATACATTAATATGAAAAATATCACTTCATTTTCTTTTTTTGCGCTTTTTAAAAGCAGTTGATGCAGTAAACGTGGTGTGAGTGTACTGTATACAGTATATACAGAATGATAAGTGAGGATGCGGTACCTTTGCACACGCCTAACTGTGGAGGTGTGACCGGTTCGAGGCCGGCGACGACGGCGCAAACCAAATCCGAATCACAGTTACCATATCTCCAGCTCGTCCCACCGCACACCTCGCCTTTCCGCTTGGGGCAGTGTGAACAACACCCACACGGATCGGTCACGATGCGGCTGTGACAGTAGCGGCGCCGCGGTGGGCACGTGACCTCGGAACAGTTACAACCTACACCTCCTGAAAAAACAGAGCAGCTGCACATGACAAACATGCACACATAACAAGTCATAATGCTGCTGTGGAAATAAAACACGGTCACAAATCGAACCCCGACATGGAGCAGTTAAACTAATTACAGAAATAAACAGACCGTCCGTGACCTCTGAATGTGGTTATAGTTACTTACTGGAGCACACTCCTTCAGCGAAGAATAAAATGGGATTAGGCTCGATGGGCTGACAGATAAGACCAGAATCACACGAGTCCATAACGGAGCCTCCGCATTTTTCTCCTTCACGCAGGACGGACTCCGAGCCTGGCATCAGGAAGCACGTAAAGACCAGCACCCGAGCCGAAATCCACAAAACACTCGACACCATGATGCAGATTCAAAACGATCACACACACTGTAATGCAAAGTCCACTGAGGTTCACTCTGAAATGGACCCAAGTATGCAAATAAAAATGTGTGTTTCTGCAACTCACTGGTCAAAACACACTCCACCTTCCCAGATCCTGTTTCTCTCTCTCTCTCGCTCTAAATTAGAAACAGTTTGACTTGGCACGTTGTTTAGAAGTTTCTCAAACATTGAGGGATTTCTCAATCTGCTGATATTTTTGGAATTGAGAGTGCAGGAGATTGAAAGAGAAATAGAGATAGAGAGAGATTGTGTTTAAAAAGGTTGTCAGACAATTAATTATGCAATTAATTATGAGTGTCTAGACCAGGGGACGGCAACCCGCTCCGGAGCCGCATGTGTCTCTCTGGAAAATAATGTGGCTTAGGAAAATAAATAATGAGTATTTCATTTAAATGTATTTTATTTTAGTTCTTTCATTTTTTAAATTAATTCTACATTTGAAGATTATGGTGATCTTGTAACATTAAAATAAAAACGTTAAATTTTTTGTCCGCCGATGTGCGACACCCGCCAATTCTTATACAGTACAGTGGAACCTCGGATTGCGAGTAACGCAGTGTTCCGCAAGACGAGCAAAGATTTTTAATGAATTTTGACTTGAAAAACGTGCAAGATTTGGTTTACGAGTACCGAGTATCATGTATCACTCATGCGCTTCTTGTTTTGATCACAACTGAGCCAACAGTTTTTCTCTCTCTCTTGTGCTGCAGAATTGTGGGTAATCGTCTCCCCTGCTCTGTCTTAGTGCTCATCTCTCATTTATATAATCAACATCTGTGCACGAGTGTACTGTGTACTATAGCTCTGTGACCACGTGCGTGTACGTAAAACATCTTTTATTTTGTGTCTGTATGCATGTGTACAGCAGGTGTGTGTTAGAAAGTCTCATTAGGGAGGTTAAAGATCCATTTTCTCTCTCTCTCTGTATCAGCCCGCACTTTGTGTCTGTGTGTGCGTGCGTCATTGGACACCGTGCTTCTTCACACACACACACACACACACACACACACACACACACACACACACACACACACACACACATAATAATAATAATTTAAGTTTCCATTATTTCTTATGGGAAAATTCGATTTGGTTTACAAGCGTGTTGAAATATGAGCCCGCTTCCGGAACGAATTATGCTCGTAATCCAAGGTTCCACTGTATTCTTTTTTATAAAAAGCATAAAGGTAAAAAAAACATACATACAGTGTTATCTTCATTGTTTTGTGGATCCCAGTGTTTTCTTTTCTGTGGGAAACGGGTCCAAATGCCTCCTCGAGTGTTTAAGGTTGCCGACCCCAGGTCTAGAAGAAGTAGCCCAAGTGTATAAGTTGTTCATTTACCAGATGTTTTTGTCCAACATGATGACGTTTACAGGAATATTAATGCTTTTTATTTTGGCTTTCCTATTATAAAATAATTTTGTTATCCATGTTTATATATTGTTTCTTGGAAACTACAGTACACGTACATTTCTCAAGACAATTGGAACGGGCTTCGGAGTTTATATAACTGAGAGGAAAGGTTCATCAGATTTACAGCTGAGTGCTAGAGATTAAGATACTCTCATTTTAATAAGACAGCCAAGAAATATATACGGTACAATTGCAGTACAATAAAAGAAATAACAATGGAAAATTTACATTTACAGTGCTTTGCAAAAGTATTTATACCTCTTGAACTTTTTTATGTTGCCAGGTTACAATCACAAATCTAAATGTATTTCATTGGGATTTTACGTAAAAGATCGACACAAAGTGCTACATCATTGTGAAGTGGAAGGAAAATGATAAACAGTTAAAAAAAAAACGGGACATGCAATTGTATTCAGCCCCCCTTAGTTAATACTTTGAAGAACCACCTTTCACTATAATTCCAGCTGCAGGTTTTTTGGGGGGGCGTGTCTCTACCAGCTTCGCACATCTGAGAGTGAAATTTCCTCCCGTTCTTCTTTGCAGAACAGCTCACCTTAGTCAGATTGGAGGGAGAGCGCCTGCGAACAGCATTTTTCAAGTCTCGCTACAGATTCTCAAGTGGATTTGGGTCTGGACTTTGCCTGGGCCGTTCTAACACACGCATGTGCTTTGATCCAAAGTCTTTCATTGTAGCTCTGGCTGCATGTTTAGAGTTGTGCCGTACTCTTTCCATTTTCGGATGATGGATTGAACAGCGCTCCGTAAGGTGTTCAAAGCTTGGGATATATATATATTTTTATAACCTAGCCCTGCTTTAAACTTCTCGACAACTTTATCCCGGACCTGTCTGGTGTGTTCCTCAGGCTTCATGATGCTGTTTGTTCACTAATGTTCTTTAACAAACCTCTGAGGGCTTCACAGAACAGCTGGATTTATACTGAGATTAAATTACAGCACACACATGTGGACTCTATTTACTAATTAGGTGACTTTAGGTGAAGGCATGAAATCGGTTCCACTGGATTTTAGTTTGGGGTATCAGAGTAAAGGGGGTGAATACAAATGCACACCACACTTTTCAGATTTTTCTGAAACACAATTCACATAAAATCTATACAAAAAAAACAGCATTTGTTTGAGGTTATAATGTGGCAAAATGTGGAAAAGTTCAGGGGGTGTAAATACTTTTGCAAGGCATGGATTAAACCCTTTTGGTATTATTATAATAATTATTATTATTACTCCTGCAGAAATGTATGACGCATTTTTTTTGTTTATTTCATATATTTATTTATTAATGAAAAAATGCATTTTATTTATCACACTGAACAAAATGAAATTTCTATAAACATGTTATAAAGAATTTTTCCTTTATAAATGATGAAGGAATAAATGCAAAACATATAATACGCTAAATACACACAGTTACAGTACACGGAGACAGTACACACAGGTTAAATCATCACTTCTCTGGCGAGAGATTAAAAAATCCAATTCACATCTGATCTGATCCAATCAAAGTAAAGAAATTATCTATTGATAAAAGAAATTGAACAATCTAATCAAATCAAATCAACAAATTTCAATAATTCAGGGAGGATAATATTCTTTTAAAACCAAGAATGCAATTGTAAATTAAGGTGTATCCGACATTTTAACCCAGATTTTTTTTTCAGAGCAGCAATGAAAGAAAACAAAAAAAAAAAGCCTAAACAATAATCTGATATTAATCTTAATAATTATCACCATGGGCATTAATACTGACCAGTCTCTGACTTTTGAGGTGATCTTATTGCTTGAAATTTCACTACAAGCATAAGGTCAAGCTATATGATGAAATTGCAGAAGAAGATCACTGCGTTAAAACGAGATCGTGTAAACACAAACATTTGTCAAGTGCGGTAAACAGGATATGATTTACATTTTGCCGTCACCACCAGCACTTGACTGTTTTTGGACGCAGCAACAGCTTGTGAGTAGAAACTTCTCTTTCATTGTTTGTGTCATTATTTATAATTTATTTTACAGTTTATTACGTTATGGCAAAATAAAAGATCAAAGGTTTAGCTGTGCAGTGACATTATTATTATTATTATTATTATTTTTTCAGTTTTGATTCTGTGTGCATGAAGTTTGCATGTTCTCCTCATGCTTGGTGAGTTTCCTCCGGTTACTCCGGTTTCCTCCCACAGTACAAAGACATGCAGATTAGGCTAACTGCCGTTCCCAAATATCGCCCGTAGTGTATGAATGAGTGTTGCTGTTATTGCTATTTAAAATTATGTTTAAAGTTCAAGAGAAACCGTTCGTGATGGACGATGTTTCCCAAACTCTAGAAGCAATCATGTGATTATGGTTTAGCAGCCATAAAGTAAAACCCACCTAAAGTGGAGTGAAGTATTTGAATATTGAAGAATCAGTATTCAGGCCACTGTTTCACAATACGTAGAGGAAAATAATAATAATAATAAAAAAGCACTCAAAACACAAAAAACTGGTTAGAATAAGGTTGCATTCGACTAAAGGTCCCAGCCTCTGATCAGGAAACGTCACAGAAAACTCTCGATTTGAACTTCCTACCTGCCATAGATTTCACACAGCATCAGATGTACGACAGTAAAACTTCTCACGTTTAAATGTGTTGCTTTAGATTTAGATGTGTCTGAGGACGGAAAACAAACCACGCGTCACTCGGTGCACTGAGAGTAGGCGCTCTTTATAACTGGGAGAGTTTTGGGGAATCGGTGTTTAAGGGGTTAAGCCTCTGAGTTATTGCTCAAAAGGTTAAGCCAACAACATATTTGCTAGTATTCCGTCTTTAAACATAAACAGGAGAAATGTTTAAATAAATTGGAGAATGGTATTATTTTATGCCATATTAAATAATGTTTTATTTCCCCTTCTCTCTCTCTCTCCTAGCAATTAACCAGAATCTGTTAAAAAAAAAAAAAAAAACACTACATGACTTTATACAGGATTTTGTCTAGGATTATTAGACAATAGGATTTTTTTTTTACTTTTCCTCCAGTACATTGTACAAGAAGTATCTGTACTTGTACTTCACTACATTTCTGCATTAAACAGTGAGTAGTATTTGAAGAGGGAATGTCGCCACCTACTGACCGTTATGCGTAATAGTGTTTCCTTAGTGACGCATTTAATATCGTTGCAAATTGTTTAAAATCAGTTAAAAATGTTCTTAGTCTGAACGCAAAGACGGAGCAAGAAAGAGAGATATATATAGAGAGTTTTTTACAAAAAACTTACTGTGAGCTAATACAAGCTCAGTACTTTTGACTCCAAATTTGAAGCTCCAAACTTTTTTACTCAAGTATGAACATAAACGGATAACTTCAACTTGTACTTTAGTAATATCTGAACAAGTACAGGATTTGTGTACTAAGCGCACCACATGTGCTGATTCTGTCCTGTTTTGCACCAGTTAGCAGAAGTTACCGCCAGATGTGTTGCCGCGGAAATCTGTTAATGTACGAAGGCTACAGACGTAAAAGTTCACAATGCTGTAGGCCTCATGTGCGGCCACCGGTAAAGGCTCTGCGTAGGCCCTGATGTAGAAGCATACAATGCTGTGAAAAAGTATTTCCCCCCTTCCTGATTTCCCCCCTTTTTTGAGGCATATTTAAGTAAGTGATCGAGATTGTCAAACTATTTTTTTTATATTACACAAAGATAACCCTAGTAAATACAAAATGCAGTTTTTAAATAATGATTTCATTTATTAAGAGGAAAAAAAATGCTGTCCAAAACTAGGACGTATGTGAAAAAGTAATTGCCCCCATTGCTACATCTGAAATCTAAAACTGTGATTTTTGGGGAAATGATTACTGCCAGACCCTTTGAATCAAGAAATCACTTAAGTAGAACCTGTCTGACAAAGTGAAGCACGCGAAATCATCTAAAAAGAATTCAGGAAGTGGCAAATAATTTTTCATGGTAAGTGAATATCAGTGTTTAGTTTTATCTGGATATCAGAATAATAAAAATCAAGACAATTTAATGTACAAACCTACATATTTAGGTTTTAAAAAATCTTATTTAAAAAAAAAAACTAAAAAGATTAACAAAAGTGTGCGTATTAAACTCGATCTGATTCTTGATAAAAGTTTAGAAAAAGGCTAGTTATTTGATAAATGATTACATTATCATATGCTGTATATTAGCTTACCTTGCATACTGTATGTGTGTATAATGTACAGTATTACAGTCCCTCCACACTCCTACAGTACTATTAAACTGCGTGTTCTACACACCACAGATTCCTTGAATGAAAGAAACCTGTCCCCGTGTCCACCCGGTCGATACAGTAAAATAATAAAAATATCAAGTTACAGGTTCTGTACGCGAGTGAGTAAATGCGTCCGTGCCGATATTAGTCTTTTAGGCCGACTCAGCACGCCCGATTCGTGTGTGTTAATTAGGACAGGCCCCCATGTCCTGCCGGAGTTTCTTGACCACATCCTGAGCTTGATCGGCGGGACACTGGAGCAGCGGCAGCCTCGGAGGACCCATGGGCACGCCGGAGCACAAACTCATCATCTCCTTATTCATGGACAGGTTGAAACCTAAAGGAAAGTCAGGAGACAAATAAACACTTTAGACTTTTTTCATTCAGGAGATATCTGTAAAGAAAAAAAAGAGAGATTATAAAAAATGTAAGGCGGACATTTTTAGTTAAGTATTGATTTTTAAAGTGTGACCTTACCTAGACCGTTTGCGTAAGTCATGACGTCCTGCAATTTAAACTGATAGGAGACGGAAAAAAAAACAAAAAACAGATTAAGAATTTTAACATAATCAAAGATGTTGTAACCAAATGATGTTTTACAGTTACTGATTATTATTAGTCACAGTATTTTACAAAAGTCCTGAGCCCCCTCATGTGTTCATTTTAAATTAAATATATAAAATTAAAGAGACAAAAAAAAAAGCCTAGAGAATTATTCCTCAAGACTACATTAAAATCTGAGAAAGTTTGGCTTTTTGGAAGCAAAATATGAAGAAATTAGTGGAGGCCAAGACTTTTGCACAGCACAGGCAATCCCCAACTTATGAACAAGCACATTAATAAGTCGTGACTGTCCGACAAGAAGAGTCTTATACGCCTTCGACATGAATACAGAGTACAATGTAAAGCATACTGTACCAATCCACTTGACTAAATCTCTGTCCTATTTCCCCACACTGCCATCATGTGGCCAAAAACTGCAACTGCACTTTCTAACAAAATGAATCTCACACGTCAAATGTAACAGTGTCGTCTCTGCACTTTTAATCCCGGACGCCATTTTTGTCTCAGAGCTCTTTTCCACATAGACAGCTGTTCGAACTGCACGGTCTCCACACAAACAAACTTGGTACGAGGGTGCTCCAGGAATTTAGGATCTATTTCTCCCTCCATCATCCTTCAGCAGAATGTGCCAGTCCTCTCAACCTGAATGGCACATGCACGCCTGGACAAAGTATAAGTGACCGCAGACAGCTTTCGAGTCATCATGTGGTTAAAGAATCCCACAAGGACACTGATAACACCACGCAGCCAAAACAACCACTGCTCATGGACATCCCGGCTCAGTCCTGAACACAGAGCTCATCACAGACAGACTGTCACATACTACAAACACCAGAGCCAGAGCCCATCTCACCGGACACGTTATTCCCCTCTCCAGCATCTCCACTTCTAAGTTTCTCACAGAGAATGGAGTAACTGGTGTATCCTGGGGCCAAACTCTACCACTCTTTTGCTGCAAACCCCGAAATGCCAACAAAAGAACCGCGGGCTCCACTACCACCGAGGCCTGTGGCCCCTCTCTCCGACCGACCGCTGCCACAGCGCCCACATCTGGTTTAGGTGAAATAAAACCAACAGTTAGCAGCTCTCAGTGATGTGTGTCGGGTCCCCGCTACGATAGCAGTAACATTCACAGATGTTTACAGAACAAGCGGGAACCCAGTGTGCCTGCCACAGTCTCAGTGTTTAAGTCTAGGCTAAAAACCTATTTATTTAACCAAGCATTTTGTAAATAGATTAGCCTTAGGTAAAAGAGCAGATCCGGGGGACTCATGGATGGATGTAGTTTTATAGTAAACTGGTATGTTTAGATGCTGTCTTCACCACTCTCATCGCTTTACATCTCAGTTCCCCCTCATGTCTGTTTCCTTCTGGCTCCTCCCTTTTAGTTATGATGTCATAGATAGTCCTGTCGGAGTCCTGTCCTTCTGCCCCCCCCCCTTTCTTTCCCTCTCTCTTTCCCTTTCCCTCTCTCTGTCGAGCTACACATGTCATTCCTGAGACTTCCTCTGTTCTCTGGACCTGCCTGACTCGTCCTGGTGCCCCGCTTCTGCTCGGACATCACGTCACATGGATGTCCCGTGTGTCTCTTTGGGATGCGTCTGATGGTCAGGGGTAGCTCAGTGGTTAAGGCATTGGACTACGGTTCGGAAGGTCCCAGGTTCAAGTCCCACTACCACCAAGTTGTCCCTGTTGGGCCCTTGAGCAAGGCCCTTAACCCCAACTGCTCAGATGTATAATGAGATAAAAATGTAAGTYGCTCTGGATAAGGGCGTCTGCCAAATGCCTAGATGTAGCTGTGCAACTGCTGCTAWTCCGACCTCATCTGATATTTCATCATGTCTGGGGACGGTTTTTACTCTACTATGAAGACGGTTCTGGCCTCGACTGATGTTGACAGCTGTTTCTCTGCAGACTTGGCTGCAGTCGCTCGATAGTTCAGGACTGGAATTTCCTACAAGTCTACCTGAGCCTCCATCAACCACCTGGACTCCATATTAACATCAATTAACATTAATCTGTTATACTGAACTGCCTGCCACCCAACACACAGTATGAGTGCAGATCAATTCCTGCTTTCTGTCCTTACACTGGCTCCCTGTAACATTCAGGATAGATTTTACTCGTTTATAAATCTCTCAATGTTCTAGGACCTAAATACATTACAGATCCGCTCACTGAATATGAACCTAACAGACCCTCGGATCATTAGGATGGAGTCAGTTAGAAATACTAAGGGTTCAGACAAAACAAGGGGAGTCCGCTTTTAGCCATTATGCCGCCCGCAGTTGGAACCGGATTCCAGATGAGATCAGATGTGCAAAAACATTAGTCACATTTAAATCTAGACTTAAAACTCATCTGTTTAGTTGTGCATTTATTAAATGAGCGCTGCGCCACGTCCCAACTGACTGCACTGTTTTATGTTTAACTAATATTTTAAACTGTTTTATTTTTATTTCAAACCAAATTTTTATAAGTTTTAATTAGTCTTTTTAATCAAATTTGCAAACTATTTTTATTTTAAATCAAACAACGTTTTATTGCTATTATTTTCTATTTCATTTGATGATTCTTTTCTTTCATGTAAAGCACTTTGTGTATGAAATGTGCTATACAAATAAACGTGCCTTGCCTTGTACAACACACGTGAGCGCTACTTCCGCGATTTGATCGCATCTACGAATATTCTGCAGAACCGCGGTCCGTTTGTATCTGCGAGATTTCGTAACTGGAACGTTCGTAAGTCGGGGACGACCTGCACTGTGGATCTACTACAGGTTAGTGTAGATGGACTGAGACACACCTGGAGATTTTGTGCGAGAGCGAGGTCTCCTTTTTCGAAGGCACTCAGCATCTTGTTCATGACGTCACCCACATAATTGTACGTACTGCAGAGGAAAGGGGCGGGGAATGGAGAGAAGTGTGATCGTCAAAAAACTGATCATATTATCATATTGTACAGTAATGATGACATCATGTAAAAAAAAAAAAAGATTAAAAAAAAAGGACGAGCGAGGACGCACGACCCGAGCAGATTAAAAATAAATTTGTCAACAACATTTTTTTTTTTTAATCTTAAAATTTGTATCTGTGGAAGATGCATGTTTTTTTTTTGTTGCAAATTTTTAGTAAGGGTGCCAATAATTATTTAATAAGAATGAATGACAATTAATTCATAATTTTGGACTTTATAAACACTATTATTCCAACAATAAAAACAATTCCTGCAACAAAAAAAAAAAGAAAGTTAAAGTTGATTTTGTCAAAAACATAAGCTGCAAAATTATTGGCACCACAAAATGCTGCCACCGCATTAATATTCGCTTTAACATTAAAGAAACTAAATCAAATCTAATTTAAAAATTTATTCTAAATTCAATTTATCACCAGAAACACTGGGGTTTATTGACCCCAAAGCAAATAGAAAACAAAACAAAAAGGTTCAGACCTGCCCACGGCACCGCTGACCCCCATCACCAAGCCTCCTAGCAGTTGCTAACAAAACACAAAGAACAACTTAAAAAAACAACTCCTTTTGCACTTGTTACATTTCTGGAAGGTAATGCTGCACAAAGAAAGCCGACCTCGTCCACGCCGTACAGGACGGACCAGCCGCGAGGACGGCAGTAGCTGACGCATTGTCCCAGATCTCTTAGATCCACTCCACTGAACTTCAGGCCTCGGAACGAGGGGATCTTCTTCTCGATGCCCTCCAGAACCTCCCTCACGTTCACTACGGGGAGACGAGACCCAAACAAAGTAGAGATGATGTAAGAGAATGAAGGGAATGTGGACAGGAAAAGAGAAAGGAGAAAAGTACGTTAGAGGAAAGGAATAAAAAAAAAAGAAAGAGAGATGGAAAGAATAAAGAATGAAAGAACCAAAAGAAAGAATTTATAAAAATAAAAAAAGAAAGACAGAAACAAACAAACAAAAAACATATATATGCACAGTACTGTGTAAAAGTCTTAGGCGCCATATTATCTGTAGTATAAATGTTGTTCTATAAGTTTATGATGTCTGCATTATTATGTACAAGACCATTCCCTACCAAGATACACTACAATTAATGAATAAATAACATCACAGAAGAATATTTGCATGTCTGTAAAGAAAGCCACATATTACCAGACAGACCGGTTTTCAGATGGAAAAAAAAAAATCAATAATGTCGACTCCTGGGTTTTACAAATAGAAAGGAGCGAGTGTGTGACCAAGTTACTAAAAGAACTCGTTTTATTTAGAATACTGCGCACATCTGTATCGAACACTGCCGCTTATGGTCAAGCAAAGAGTTTCCACGCCAGATACTGACCGTTTATTGTTTATGTTATAACTTTGTGCTTTTTATAGGAGTTTCTTTTAATGTAGAAATGTTTTCAAAAGCATCGTTGCATACGGTTTTTGTTCGGATGTTCCCAAGACTTTTGCACAGTTTTTTTTTTTCTGGTAAAGAAAATGGATTAATTTAAATGTGTTGATGTGTGTGTGTGAGTGTGTGTGTGTGTGTGTGTGTGAGTGTGTGTGTGTGTGTGTGTGTGTGTGTGTGTGAGAGAGAGAGAGAGAGAGAGACGTACGGTTCACTCCGGTCAGACCGGGTAAATGATAATAGTAGAGAGGAAGCTGTGGAGCCGCTGAAGCCACTTCCTTAAGAAACATCTGTAACGCCTCTGCGGAAACCAACAGCAGTTTTATTAGCAGTTCAGGAAATTCTCAATGATCATGACGAACAAAAACCAACAAGATTCAGCTGAGCAATCAAAACCCACCGCTCTGAACCAGCCAGATCGCATTCCCCCCCTCCCCCCCATTACAATATCACATGACAATGAGGCTTTTCATTTCTTAAATAAACACCTTATTTGCACTAGTTGCTTCTAGACAGTTACAACATTGACTTGAGATAACCATCTTGACCCAGCGTTCCCTTCAGTACAAAAACAACAGATTCGACTCTGTAGGTTCATTCCTAAAATCTCTCACACACGAGGGGTGTTCAAGTCAAACTGGGACTTTTGATTGTACAGAATAACAGAATCATACAGATTATCTCCCAGCCGAGTTCCTGTAATGTACAAGTGGTGCTGCTGAACAACTGTGTGTACAGTTCACGCAGACGGAGGCGTCTCTTATGCAAGTTTGTGATGTTGATTTTCAAGGATCAGGCGTTCATTGTAAAGTATCAGGATTGTAAAGTATTGTATGTCAACCACCTACAGCACATAACACTGTAATAAAGGTTTGGAGGACTTGAGTGTTGGACGCGAGTGTGACCGCTAAGCCTTTGAACCGACCTGCATGAGAAGCGCTCGTGCTGCTGTGAGCGATACATCGGCTCAGGAGGATTTCGCAAAACTGTTATTTCTCTTATCTAGAAATGCTGATGCTGAACCTTTATTGCGTAAAGGAGAAAACAGCGCAGAAACGTCAGCGAGTTTTCTCCTGTGCGCGGCAGAGTCCACGCTTCCTCATCAGGGACAAAACAGGCTGTTATCAAACGTGAGGAAGGTAGAAAAGCTGACATCTGACACGTGATGAGAGATCGAAGGCTTCATTCTACACGCGCTACAACTAACCAAGTGTGTGTGCTTAACTTTGAAGAGAACTTAATGAAAATGCAACTGTTCCCAAACTCTAAAGTGTAGCTAAACGTGAAGGTAACGTGCCACAGCTGGAGACGCGCCTCTCACCTTTCTTATACTGTACTTCAACTACATTTTATAAAATGTTCCAGGAGCGTCATTAACCTCGACGTTATTAATCCCTGTGACGTTCATTCCCGAGCCGAGCCTTTATCACGCTACATCTATGTTTTTCCAAGAAGGAAAAAAGGAATCTCGGAAATCACTCAGTTGAGAAACCAAAGCACCGGACCTGCACTGCTGGGTTTGAAGAAAGACGGCGAGATGACGGCGATGGCGTGGGCTCCCGCTGACGCGGCGTGACGTGCCTGAACAGGACACAGAAAACCACAGACGAGGTCATTCAGTATTTCATAACAAGCAGAAACACTATTCTGATCTTTCCACAGGATGAGAACTGGAACAGCTAATGTGTGTGTGTGTGTGTGTGTGAGTGAGAGAGACACACATTCCTGGAAATAGGGAACAAAAAAAAACACGCTCACCAGTTCCTGCGAGTCTTTAACGCTCAAGCAGCCGACATGAACGATGATCTTGTCCAGTCTAAAAACAAACAAACAGAGAAATAAACAAACAATCCCCCAAAACACTTGTTTTTTATTCTAGTCTGCTTTGCGTCCACGTTTTTTCCGATGTCACCCGTCTACGTACTTCCCTTTGCCCTGACGGCACCACTCCTCCGCCAGCTTCTTGCGTTCCTCCAGGCTCAGAGAGCAGCCTTCACCCGTCGTCCCGTTCACTACACCAAACACACACACACACACACACACACACACACACCTCAGAAAAGAGCGGACACTTTTATCTCTCTTTTTTTTTTTTACGCAGGAGTTTTTCCCGAGACTCACCGAACACACTGCGCACGCCCTGTTTCTCCAGCAGGTGGTCCACGTAGCGTCCGATCACCGCCAGGTTCAGCTCACTGCGCGGGAAAGCAGAAGAGAAAACACGTCACCTCGTACCTCAGGTTCCTGATTCTGCTTCTTTCACACACGTCGGGCATTTTACTGACATCGTGACTCGAAAGGAAACGATTATTCATGACTGAGGTTGACCAAAGGTTAAGGGAACCGTAGACCACAGGACAAATGCATGATGGGTAGAGTTTCGGTAAATATGGGCCGTTCCGCTGCTCCGTTTATTTTTTGGCCAATTAACTAGAGTGCACAGATGAACTCTCTTTCTAAATATTTTTTTTCCTTAATTGCAAAAAAACTAAATTAAATCATCTGCCAGGTCGTACCCCTGTGGAGTGAGCGGCGTGAACGTAGCTGCGATCAGACCAGTGAGCTTCTCCGACTCTGGACACATCTCTGCACCTAATGTCACACACAAACACACACACCAAATTAAAACACTGGTTAGTTATCTTGAAGCACATGTTAAGTGTTGCAGTTCCTCTATAATCCTCCAGGGGGATTATAACTTTCAACTATTCACGTATTAGCAGACAGCAAAGCAGCCTGCGGAGTATGATCAAATTATTTGAAAAAAAAAAAAAAAAACATTTAAATAATAACATATAAAAATAATAATTTAAAAAATCAACATAAAAATTGTGATATTTATAGAATCGCAATACAAATCGAATCGCCACCCAGAGTATCATGATAATTTCGTATCGAGTCCCTGGTGCTTCCTAGCTTCCCTATATGTGACCATGAAGAAGGGCAGAAATAAAAAAGACGGCTAAATTTGACTTTTTAAATATTTGTACACAGTACTGTGAAAAAGTTTGACCCCCTTCATTTCTTTGTATTTCCTTAAATTACTCTTTGTAGATTACATTTAAGAAATATGAACATTTTTTTTTACTGCGCCACCCTGCAATGTGCCAAAAGATCCAATTTAAAAGTCGTTTATGCAACAACCTCAGCAGCGACCTCATTTCCCCTCTCGTCCGTTCAAACCACACAGCAGTATACAGTACTACTCACCGGCCTGATCGTCTGCCATCATCTGCACCTCACTGGTTCATGACTTAATTCCGATTCTTTTTTTACATTTTTTTTTTTATGTCTGAGTGATTCATAGGTCACTGTGTGACATCATTAAACAAAAAAAAAAGTTCCTCTGAAACTGCTCGGGCAAAATATGAAGAAATGGACGCGTCAAGTCTTTTATAAATGTCCTGTATATTTGACATGAAAATGCACAGAAGGTTTAACCAGAGTAGCTAAAATTTATTTACAATACATAAACTAAACGCAAAAGAAAAAAATTATATTGTTAGAGTTTTTCCTGCTTGCCATGTCAGCTCCAATTAAAAAAAAAAACTTATTAAGATTTTCTATCATTCATTTACAAAAGACTCACACACACTGCGCTTTTACAGTCTAGAGAACACACTGGTTAGGGAGTAAAGTCAGGAATGTGAGAAACGCCCCCAAAAACTCTGAAGCTACACAACCTGCATCTACATTTCTAGATATAAGATTTAAAAAAACAAACAACAACAAGTGAACCACAATGAAAATGAAAACTACAGTAGAGAACAATATTCGCTCGGTTGTACTGTTACATTACAGAACTGTAAATCACATCTTGATGATGATAATAATAATAATAATAATAGTAATAATAATAATAATAATAATAATAGTAATATCACAATAAAAATAATAGGAGTAGTAGCAATAATAAAATAGTAATCTAATAATAATAAATAATAACAACATCAATGATAAGAAGAAGAATAGCAATAGTAAGAATAATAATAATAATAATAATAATAATAATAATAATAAATGCTACTACTAATAATAATAAGCAGTTTTATAACTTTTAAAACAATGACCTATTTACTTGTTTAAAGAATTTCCCGCATTATCCATTAGATTAGATATTTTGAGCTCACGTTTCTCCCAAAACTGACCTGAAAACCTAAAAACAAGTTAAAGTCTAATGTTAGTGTAACAGCAATGTATCAGAGGATGACCTGTCAGCTGTGTGAAATAAACAAACAAACAAACAAACAAACAAACCGCTTTCATTTATTATTACACAATGTCATAACGCATTAGTAAACAGAACTCATTTAAAGTCTCTAATAAACACAAACAAACGCTTTATATGGTATTAAACCCGCAATAAGCCCATAATCTCATGCAGAAGCAGCGCTTTACCTCCGTCTGCTCCGGCAGCTGCGTCCAGCACTGAGCTCCATCTACTCGCTCCGCCTCTCCACCATAGTGCAGCTGACCCGTGAGACATGTGACCGTCACGTGCCTCTTCAAGCATCATGGGAACCGTAGTTCGCAAACGGACGCGTTAAACGCGCGACATGCGTTTCCAAAAGCGATTAATACATTATATTCAGGGGAAATAGTTTTTAAAAGCCATTATTATTTGATTTTCACATTAGAATATACAATTAATCGCCGATTTCCCCTCGTATACAAAGTTCCAACGTTGTATATAGTTTTTGCTGACAATGGCAAAATCTAAGACAAAAGACTACACATCCCAGAATTCCACACTCGCGTCCGTTAGTGTAACCTGCCTCTCACAGTTAGGAATATATTTTTTAATTATACAAGGACAAAAACAGAAGTTTAATGCGTTATATATCTAACGATGACCGAAAAAAAACATTTTAAAAATTTTATATAATTTTTTTTTTTTACTGATAAAGCCGGATGTGACCACAAGCGCTGATTTGTTCTTATCACTTCCGCGTCGCGATACCAGAAATGTGCAGCTTTTTTTGTTTAATTGATGTAGAAAATAATATGGATTATTAGTCTAGTGTGATAGATTTATATATTTATTTATTTATCAATATAGTTAAATAGATAGATAGATATACCCCTTTATATTTAATATATAGTCATGCATTTATTTTCCATGCTGCTTAAAAATGATACTGTCCGAATTCTTAGGTTTTAAGATAAATTACAAAAAGAAGAATAATTGCTTGTTGTGTCTTCCTCAACCTAGAGTACACTTGTAATAGAAAAATCAGTAGGAGTAATTGTGCCATGTAGACTATAAAAGCTGCAAACCTGTCTGATGCAGCATACAGTAGGAAGACAAGGCCGAGAATAGAACAGAAACAAAGTGAGTGTAGTTGTCACTGAATGATTAATAATTTGAAGACATTAGGTCTGGATCAAACTAAAAAAGTCATGAGGTTGAATATGGGAACATCCTGTGCCGGGTGTAGGTTATTTTCGCAAAGATGTATAAAGACGTATAAAATTGGACAGCTGAGATAAGGAAATCACTTAATTTCTCCATGCTGCAACAGTTTGCTGTATGAGACCGGTCCTACTGCAGAAGTTATAATAAAACCTTTGTTACTTTTCTCTTACCCAGTGTATGAATTCCTTGTCTTTATAGTATTTTCAGGATTTCCACCACAGCCTAAACAAGGAAAGACAGTCAAACGCGCACACATGATGTGTCTGAAGATCTCTGTTTCTTATCAGCAAAGAAAACATATTTAAGCTTTTGGCCAGGCTTTTTAAGCAAAGAACCAGTGATTAACATCTAAGTCATAGAGAGACCCAGAGGCAAAGAGATGATAGGAGATACATTTGCAATTTCCGGTTAAACAAAATAGTTCCAGCAGACACGGACTGTTTGTATGTAAATTCATCTGGATATGGGCTATAGGAAGTGTTGCCACATAAGGGATCAGGAAGCACAATGAGAATGTAAATGTGATTTGAAATTAAAGCAAGATTTGTCTTGGTCTATTTATCAGTCCCTCTCGCTTTCTTCCTCTGTTCATTCATTCACCCACCTGTCTCTCTCATACTTTTAGAAGTTTATAATATTTAAATGCTAGTACTCTAACTAAAATGAATTATTTATATATTTATGACTCCACGACACCTCAGGGGTGTGCTGTGGTGTCTGGCACACAAGGATGTTGACAGCAGATACTTTGGATGCTTTGGGTTGCAGGGGGTTTGTCTGGTGCATCCCATTGATGGTTGATTGAATTGGGATCTGGGGAGTTTGGAGGCTAGATTGGTGGCCTGCTGGACCCCGTGCACGGTGAGCTATGGTGGACTGGGAGGACTGGTTACTTTCTGTCGTAGCCAGTCCTGATGATTTCTGCCAGGTTGTGTTGCACTGGTTTTTCTATGGGACCAGACAGGCTAACCCTGGGTGCCCATGATCCTGTATAGTATCGTGGTATATAACTGATAATTAATATTTATTTATGGCTGATTGGTGTATATATTTTTCATCTGGGAATGGGAAAAAATGCTATGCCTATGACATGAAAGATCAAATTTTTTTGCGTTTTTAAAAACAATTATTATTATTTTAGGCACATCATATTTGTCAATACTCTTGAATTAGATGAATAGCAGATCACATTTTATGACAAATTAAGGCAGAAATCCATGAAATTCCAAAAGGTTCACATAATATTTTCTTGCCACTGTTTTTTTTGTCTAAAACACCAACAGGGTAACAGGTTTTCAGTTGTATCTATTGACTTACACAAAACCGGGCTCGTTATCATTATTATAATTGTTGTTGTTATTATACCAACTAAATTATTCCGCTTTTTTATTCTATCTTTTTTTTTTGGCTGGAAACAATAACACACAATCGGAACAACATAGCCAGAGAAGATAAAAAAAAACACACGTAGCTTTATGGTTTTTTTTTTTTTTTTTAAAGAAAAGAAAAAACTCTACTTCCGACTCAGAGTGATGACGTTGCTCGGGTCGCGTGTTACCCGGATGTTGACGACTACATGAAAGAACCCCAAGCCTCCCGCATCCGGTTATTAGCGGCTCGATAGAGCTAGTGTCAGCGATCGTTCAGGTCTAATTTTTTATCTTCCTGGACCGAACCCCAGGCGAATAAAGGACGGAATATTAGGTTCAGGAGACGCGACAGTGGATTCTTTAAATCATGGCTAATTTCGGCTAGGATAAAACAACAACAACAACAACAACACATCTGCCTGAAAACAACAGCTGGATGAAAACACCCCGGACCGAGCCGTCATCCCCGGGGCAGCGTTCACTGGCGCGGGGAATTCGGGTTCATTAGTGTTGTCTAGGTGGATCTGTTTTTTTTTTTTTTTAATTATTATTATCGTTTTATATTTCGAAAATCAGCACAGGTTGGATTTTATGATGTTTAAATGTAAGCAGGATGTGTCCTTGGTGTTGTCATAATTCAACACAACATCATTCAAGCTAAGGTAATTAAGAAAAACGAAGATTAGTTTAATTTAGTGGTGGATTGTTTGAACTTGAACGCAGCATCAAAAAAAGCAAAGTAAAGGTCTTCATTCCTTTTACCTGCTGATCTGCACCTGGTTTAAAGGTGTATCCGTGTTCAGATGTGAGTCGTGTCATAGTGTGTGTGTGTGTGTGTGTGTGTGTGTGTGTGTGTGTGTGTGTGTGTGTTATAATCATGGTGGCGTATCAGGTGTGTTACGGTGGGTCCGGGTTTAACCGCAGGTGACGGAGGCGGGCAGGTGTGCTCGATCCCACAGGTTAAACAGGATCATGTTTACTTTTTTGATCGTCTGATTAAGCTCTGGAAGACACGTGCTTGCAGTGTAATTTTTTTATCTTTTTTTGGTCTATTTATTTATTTATTTATTTGCTTTTTGGGATGAGACTGAACATGCTCTTGTGACTCCTCAGTGTATTTAAATTAATAAACGGGGTTGGGCGCTTTTAAAATTTTTCTCGAGCAATGATGTCACACCTTTTCGTGATCCTGCTCCTGCTTGGGGTCTCGGTCCGGGTCTCACGAAGCATGAGCAGAGAGGAGAAGCACAAGCTAAGGTATGCACTTGTATATAAAAATACATATCCTTTTGCCCATAAAAAGAGGAAGTCTTTGTGTTTGTATATTTATGTACATGTGTGTTTGTTTGCACACTAACCTGACTGTGTTTCCTGACAGAAATCAAGTCCTGGAGATGTTCGACCACGCCTACCAGAACTACATGGTACGTACACGTTGCCGGATACGCCGGCCCTCTCGACGCGTGGTTCTGTCCCTCCAGCAAGCGAACAAATGTTAACATAGAGATGATGAACACGTTGACGTCCTGTGATTATTTAGGACGTCCCCCTGCAGAAGAAGTGTTTAGTTAATTGGGTGTGTGGTTTGGGACACGTCCAGAGAGGACTCTCGAGGGTGAGGCGGGTTTTAATGATGTTCATATAGGGAGTGAAAAAGGAGGACGAAAGACAGGAAAGATGAGAGAGAGAGAGAGAGAGAGAGAGAGGAAAGGAAGCTCAGGGATGTAGAGGGAAAGAAAAGCAGAAAGGAAGTAAAGTGAGGAAGAAGGAAGTAGACAGAGAGGCAGAAAAGCAGAAGCAAGAAAGGGTGATGGTAGTGAAGGAAAGAAAGAAAAGACAGAAGATGATGATGGACAGAATGAGGTTAAATATTCTGATTAAAGATCTGGTATTAGTATTTCTCCCTGAAAATCCCACTGCTGACTCATTCTCTCTCTCTCTCTCTCTCTCTCTCTCTCTCTCTCTCTCTCAGGACCACGCCTACCCAGCAGATGAGCTGATGCCTTTGACGTGTCGAGGTCGAGTACGAGGTCTGGAGCCCAGCCGAGGAGATGTAGACGATGCTCTGGGAAAGTGAGTCTGATAAGCTCAAGGGAATTACTCTCACACCCTTAATTAGTCCCGTCACAGTTCGCATCTGTTTATTTACTTAAACATAAAAAGTAGCTAAAAAACACAGATTTATACATGAATCAGAATCAAGACAAAGGACAAAAATATTGGCGCCCTATTAGAAGAGTAGGGGTTGGTGTGTGTGTGTGTGTGTGTGTGTGTGTGTGTGTGTGTAACTCGCTGTAACTGCTAAGTTGCGACAGAGATAATGGGATAGATCTAGCATTATTAGCTTTCTTAATTCTAAGAGTCATTGCAGTCTGTGATCATTGGAAGACAGAATCAGGAGCCAGGGCTTTGCCTTTTATGGAGTTATGTGGGCGAGGCTTGATGTTAATGGAACTTCTGTACATTTATGTATATGTTAAAATATTTGTGTGTTTTTACAGGTTTTCCCTCACCCTTATCGACGCCCTGGACACTCTTGCGGTGAGTTACACTCTGACACGCGTGTATTTTTTCCATCCAAACACTCCTGTGTGTGTGTTCATGCTGTTTCTCCTGCTGATGTGTCCAGCTGTTGAATAAGAGCGAGGAGTTTGAGAAAGCGGTGAAGCGGGTGGTGAAGGACGTACGGCTGGACAACGACATCGTCGTGTCTGTGTTTGAGACCAACATCCGAGTGCTGGGGTGAGCGGGCCGGTGCTCGTGTTCCTGCAGGCCAACACGAGGACACTTCCAGCTTTACAGCTTTATTTATTTCTGCTTTATCTTCTCTGGTCATCCTTCCATCCTTGCCTCTGCTCAAGTTTTTTTTTTTTGCTGGTTGTTATTCTTTCTTTTGCTTCTTTTTTCCCCTTTCTTTCTCCACCTCTCACGTCTTCTTTTTTTATTTTTGTCCATCAATTAGTTGTTTCTTTTTTCTGCTCTCTTCTTTTTAACTTTTTGTCTTTTTCTTCATTTTGTTGGATCTTTTATTCTGTTTATTTTTTGACTGTCTGCTTCCTTCTTTCTTTCTTTCTTTCTTTCTTTCTTTCTTTCTTTCTGTCCATTTAACTTTCTGGTCTTTTATTTTGTTTGTATTTTTTTTTTCTTTCTGTTTGTCCATTATTTCTTTTTTGACACACTAACAGTACTAACAGGCCACGCCTCCTTCACTGAGACTGACAGGTACAGAGGCCACGCCTCCTTCACTGAGACTGACCCGTACAGAGGCCACGCCTCCTTCACTGAGACTGACCCGTACAGAGGCCACGCCTCCTTCACTGAGACTGACCCGTACAGAGGCCACGCCTCCTTCACTGAGACTGACCCGTACAGAGGCCACGCCTCCTTCACTGAGACTGACCTGTACAGAGGCCACGCCTCCTTCACTGAGACTGACCCGTACAGAGGCCACGGCTCCTTCACTGAGACTGACCCGTACAGAGGCC